>JASDQU010751114.1:16586-36589 GCA_032191745.1 Picea mariana | reverse complement strand
AGTCATTTAATCGAGTAAAGTGGAAGGATAGGATAAGTAAAGATGAAGGTCGGAGCCTCAATGTCTCGAAGTGAATGAGGACCATCGGATTTGGATAGTACATGATGGTTTTTGGATCAGAATAATGGTCAAATTTGGTGCTTACTACTTCGGAAAAAAAGGATCCAGAACATATGATTTCACTCGAAGGTCGGAGCCCCGAAGTCTAGAAGTGAATGAGGACCATCGGATCTGGAAAATACATGATAGTCATTGGATCAGAACAATGGTCAACTTTAGCGCTGACCACTTCGACATAAAAGGGTTGATAACATGTAAATTCATGCGAAGCACCAAAGGAAGAAGTCATTCTCAGTTGTTGGTCTAATATACATTTTGGGAGTTATGAGAATCGTTATATCCAGGAGGAGAACATGTGCCACATGAGGAGATCCATGCCAACAAGGACACGTGGCACAATGGGATAATGACAAGTGTCAAGATGAAGTTGGAATTTCAGGTATGTGTAATTTACAAATCTAAGTTACATGTGGCATCCACTTAGTCAGTGCCACGTCAGAAGTGACATCAACAAGTTATGTCACTCCATAAGTTTGTACTTCGGGAGTTTCACTAGCATCAAATGCCCGAACTCCCGAAGTATCGAAATGAATGAGAACCATTCATTGTGCAAGTAAAATCCAACCAACTGATCTACTTCGACAAAATCAACTTTGAAATATTGAAGGGTTGTGAAGGAGAAATCACCCAAAGCATTGAAGGCCCAGGTCAACGTTGATCGCTGATCTAAGATAACTTCAGGAGCATTCTCAGACGTCAATCCGAGACACAGATCAACGAATAATCCTGACCATGCATCTCAACCTTTGATTAAGTCATATTCGTTGATCAAAGTATAGTGGAAAGATAGAGTAATCATAAATCATGAAGTAACGTGAACCATTGATCTACTTTGGGAATATTCTCAACCGATGATCAAGCATAGTGGAAGGATAGCATAAGTGGAGGTGTTAACCGAAAACAATCGGTCACCACCTCTTTATGACTTATTCGGTAGGTAATCACTGTGGAGAAATTGCTAATCCAGAGTCCAGGAGCCACAAATAGTTGAAGTTTCAGAGTGAATGAGAATCGTTCATCTCAACTCTTGATTAAGTCATAATAGTTGATTGTGATTGAAGCCTCTAGATAAGTAAGGATCGTCAGTTCACGAAAGATTAAATATGCAATGTTCAATATACTAGTGAAATCTGTATATGCACTTCAACAAAATCTCTTTCGAGATATTTGAAATGTTGCAAAGGCCCAAAGTCCCAAAGGACTAAGTAACTAAGAACATGGTCCCAACACTGGACATATGGAGGCTAAAAAGAAAAGGGCGAAAGAAGAGGCAGTGCTGAAATTAATAAGACCATGGTTTTTCACATATGGTCACATGTAAATGGTTTGAAGGAAGCGCCTCTGTAGAACTTGATTTCTGCAATATTTGCAGAGACAYGGAATCAAGTTAAAAAGAAAATGATCCATACCTATGATTGATTTACAAAAAKAACTCTGTCTAAGTTAAAATAATTAAYAATAATGTTTTAATAATATTATTGATTATTGTTAATGCTAAAATTAATAGGTGCGGTGGTCCAAACAAAGGGACACAATGTTTCATAGCTCACACCAGTTGGAAGAGTATATAAATGAGAAATAGTGGTGAGAAGAAAGTGTCTCTGAAGTCAAKATCAGAAGATCAAAACAAAAACATATTCCAAGAAGAAGAAAAGGCGGTTCTTACAAAGTGAGGGTGGAAGGGAGGAGCATAGAAGMATTCATATTATTACTAAGCAAATTGGAAAACTAAGGGAGTTGGTGCTTCCTAGGGTTGGTTCCCTAAAGATAAGGGAGTTGGTGATTCCTAGGGTTTGTTCCCTAAAAATGAGGGAGTTGGTGTTTCCTAGGGTTGGTGTCCTGAAAAAGGGGATTTGTGTCTCCTAGAGTTGATGCTCTAAAATGGATTGGTTTCCTTCACTATTCTTTAGAAAACCTTATAATTCCTATTAAATATATTTATATAATTGATTTTGCATACAATTCATTGTTGATTTATTGTGGTAATCAATAAAATATAAAAAGTAACTATGAATTGTTCAAAAGGGGTAATATTGATTCACCCACCCTCTCAGTATTCCAACAGTTTTATAAATTATATTTCCATTTTATGTTTCTATAACTTATGAACTTTTACATTCATGGATTTTCAAAGGATATCAAGCATTGAGGTGAGTGTTGAGAAAAGAGTCTCAAAATATGCCTTGCAAAATCTCTAGGATATCTAATGAAGGAGGAAGAGGAACCTCTTCTTTGAATGAGACACTGAGGACGTCAGAGACCCATATCTTAGGAAGGCAAGGAAACTTGGGTGGGGCAAGTAGTGACCAAAGGAAATCTACTCAGATGAGGAGATTATCAAATGAATATGTGAATAGATCATCCAAAAAAGTGCTCAAAATAGTGTTATGTATGTGTCTTTCTTAGATAGGTTGCACATTAATACTCCAACACCAGAGAATGTTGGGAATACATCACGACAAGAAAATATGTTCAGTAATTTTTTTTTATTTTGTATTTTTGTGTATCTATGTTTATGTTATATATATATATATATATATATATATATATATATATATATAATGTTGATTGTTTCTGTTAAATGTTGTAATTAGTTTCAAATGTGTATGTGTAGAGGATGAGTTTAATGCGAGAGAAGATAATGAAAGAGAGAGTGGTTATCATGAATATTCCAATGTTGGTGAAAAGGGTGAAGGTGGATTCATGGGGCGTTATCAAGAAACAAAGTATTACACACCTACGTCCACCTATCCCTCAGATGTTGGTGATGATATTCCTTGGGAAGGGTATGTTGAAGCAATGATCCTTGAACGATGCTCAGGTGTTAAAATAAGGATGCAAAATGATTTGAGATGATTGGATCTCCCTCAAGAGAGTAAGAAAATATTGGAGATTGTTTTTCATTTATTGCAAAAATTTATGGATGCATATCAAACGATGGGGACAACGACTGAGAATTTTATCGATTTGATGAGGAGAAGAAATTTAGAAGTGATGGGCCCTGATAAATGGGAAGTAGTAAAAAGTAGAGTTTCAAAAGAAGATGCAATTTCTATGTTCAATTTCAAAGAGGGGCCAAAGAGAAAGATGTTGAAGGTGCAATATTTTAAGCACTCCAACATAGCATGATACCTTTATAATAGATTTTTAGCAGTGTATGGGAAGTTATCGTGGAATGATGAGGTTACACATTACTTTGCTAAACTCTTTTATGCATATTTTTTCATGGGCATGCACCCTGATTATACCATCCTACCATCCAATTATTATGGGGCTCGTAAAGGATGAACATATGATCAAAAAAGGGCATATTAAAATGTAGCATTGCATAGGCCTCCATGACCTTTGGTATCTCATCCAACAAGGGAATTTTCCTCTTTAAGAGATGTAAGATACATCATATGTTGGCAAGGAGGCCAAGAATGCAATCAGAGAAAATTTAGAATCAATTTTTTATGGTGTTGATATTGGTTTGAATTGTCAGAGAGTTGAAGCCAATTCTCGAGTCAATTTTGTTTACAAAACATATGAGGATATAGATTCAATGTCCATAGAAGATATATGGGAGTGTGAAAAATGTTTCTGTAATGGTTTGAAGGAGTTAATTAAAAATGATGAAATGAACATCGAATTGGTATGTGTTACCGTTAGAAAAATTTTCATGCATTTGATGATAGTTTTCTTGTAGTTCTATATCTAGATACATATCATTGTATCTTTAAAAATAATTGGGTTGTTATCTTAATTCATTGCAGTTTGTTCATTTTTTAAATGAATCTCTAGTAAATAAGAGACTTGATTCATCGAGCTAAATTTGGAAGGGTTGAATCAGGTATGTGCTTAAAAATATCCACTTTAGTTGTCCAATCTTCAAAGCTTGTTGAATAATCAACATACATGAAATTTATGTTTTTGTATTAATGTGAACACAGATTCCTATTTTGTCTCCTACTAATTGGGTAGGATTGTCCCAATTCTCATTGGGGGAGTTTGAAGAGGGTGGGAGTTCACATGCATCATTACATGTTGAAAAACAAATTACTCATATATGAAAATTGCAATGACATTTAGATTATTAATTTAAAAGAAAAATGTATTAAAAAGTATATAATTTATTTAATATTAGGGTATGGTGGTGATCGAAGTGGATATCGTTGGCCACCCATATTTTCCAACTGGCTCAAAAAAAAATTCTGGCAATTTTGGTAATTTACTATTTTTAGCAGTTTTCACTTCTGGAGCCATTTTGAGGCCCTAAACGATGTTTTTTTTGGGAAAACAGCTTTGAAATATGTAAGTTCTTTCATTATTTCTCCTAAAATTAATATCCTCGAAGATACCTTTCCAACGGGCTATCATAATCCTAAAATGGAGATCGTATGCAAAAGTTATGACCCTAGGAAGTTGATGTACTAACTTACCCAAACGGGGCCCACATGATTTTTGGCGCTTCATCTCCTAGGGTTAGGTTTTTGGATGTCTAGGGTTTTTGGAATTCCCTCTTTTGGTAAAAAAGTCCTTCAGATCCTCATTGTAATCATCTTTTTGCGAATGAGTGCAGTCATCACATCTCTTCTCGGAGATAAGCCGCCACCATTCCAGCAAGCTTGTTTCCACTACATTTTACAGTTTCAACTTATTTCATTATTGAATAGAAAACCATTTTTACGGTATCTCTGTTATTATGTGTTAAGTACCTGTTTATAATCTGTATTCATTTCATTCTTCTCATAAAATTAGGATCAGGTGGGTAAGACCGTGACTCAACCGACCATGGGAATGCCATCCTCTTGTGTGGTTGATGATATTCAGGTTGGCACATCACAGGTATTACATGTTTCAAAATTTAAAACTACAATTTAATGTGTTAAAATCATTTAAATTTAATTTTCAAATGTACAAATTTGAAATGTTTCATAGGGAAATGTGGAGAAGAGAGTGTGGGAGATTGGGATTGAGGAGGATGCATCCATACCTGAGAAGGATATGTATATTCATGATGATGTTTAATTAAATGTATCTACATTGCACATTAGTGAGTTTTAGTTTGTTTTTATGCTGGGCCTTTTATATATAAGTGTTCAATCTTATTTGTGTTGAATATGAATATTTTTTTTTTACTTTTTTCAAATTTATGTTTGATCAATTTTTTAATTAAACCTTTCCTATTCATAGAAGGGTTACTCAATTAGTGTCTATATAAATTTTCAATGCTTCAATAAATAATTTTGAAATATATATAACTCCTATATAATCTTATCGTCGTCTAAAATGGTACATACAATCTTATTTATGTTTAGATCATGATGCCGACCTAATTCTAAAATCTAGCATTTGATTATATGAGAACAAAATATAGATCTCCCACATCAGAAAGATGGAAGATTCTAAATTCACTTAGATACCGATCTTATTTAAGATTAGATCATGATTCAACCCAACCTATTCTAGATTTAAAAATATGATTACATGATCTTATTCATGATGTTATTTATATGTTTAAAATTTAGATCATGATGTAGGAAATTTTGACCTTGAGCATTTGATTATTTGAGAATATACTCTATCCCACATCAAAAAAGGAGAAGATTCTAAATTTTGTTCAATTGCACTACTTGCCTTCCTGTCCAAGAATGACACAATATGGAGATTTATGTTTTCTGCATACAACCAAGTGAATTCCTTATTGGGTTATTTTCAACCAAGAGATATATCTCAACAATGGCTTAGAGTTGAAGTTTGGAGTTAAATGTTAATTTCCTCTTAGTTTTTATTATTTTTTGTTAATTTTGAGACCAACACCACTTAATGGTGATATCATATTTAGATATTGACATGAAGATTGATTATACTTAGATCTTATGTTGGGGTTTCAAAATGCTACTTGATATGATTATATTCTTGTTTTAGAAAATGTTCTCTTTGGGGGCTCATCATTTTCTCTAGCTATTGAGAATGTCAATTCATTATATTTTTTGGTAAAAAATGGCTATGATAATTAGTAAAAATGGTGAATACTTGATATGATTATCTTATCGTTTTAGAAAATTTTATTTTCGGGGGCTCATCATTTTCTTTAGCTATTGAGAGCCTCAATTCATTATATTTTTTGGTAAAAAATGGCTATGATAATTAGCAAAAATGGTGAACACCATATCGACAAGGACACAATGTCGAACAATCTGAAAACTCGTGTTTTTTTTCCCGTTATTGATAGGAAATAAAATAAATTATGAATTTTTTTAATGTTTACAGTGTTGACATATGATAAGTATAGTGCTTCTTTCTATGGCTATTGTGCATGCCAAATTTTAGCATGCACACCAACCCTAGAATGAAGCACTATACTTATCAGCTATCAACAATGTAAACTTTAAAAATTTCATGATTTAGTTTATTTCCTATAAATAATGGGAAAAAAAAATGAAACACTATACTATACTTAGTGCTTCATTCTTGAGGATGTGGGAAAAATTTACTATAAGGATCTGTGATGTAGGAGAATCGTTAGAAAAGGGCACATGGAAGGACAACACATCGCCTAACACGCCTTTTTGAATAAATCTTGAATTTTTAAAGATAGTGTATCTCAAAAATCTTTTGAGTAAATGATGAATCAAAGAAGTATTAATGGTTGGAGGCTAGACGATCGCGTGATATCGGGGATATTGGATTTTCCTTTAATGAAGTTAAATACAATTTATATCTAGAGCATTCGCCCCTATCTGCATATCTCATACATTTATTGTAACATGACTTAAGTAGTTGTAATATTTTAATTTGATAAGATAGGTAGTCGGAGTGAACCCTAGGATACCACTTCTATAAGTAGATGCATTGCACGCCTGAATAAGGCTGCTACAGATTAGTAGGAGATTGTTGTGATTTATTTGTTGCTGAACTTATTTGTTGTTGTTTATCATAGTTGTATCCATTTACATTTGAATGAATATAACAGATGGATATTGATCCAATGAGTGGTGTCATTCTCACTTAAATCTTCTTTATTTTGTTCTTTCATGAATGTATGAGTTATATTTTTGAATGTATGAAACTGTGAAGCATTAGATAAGTTTCAATTATTTATTTTCTTTGAGTTCATGCAAGGGGTGCATATTGTCTAGAGGGAGTGTATTGATAGAGTATATTTAGACTCAGAAGCTCAGAGGAGATAGCGTGAAACTTCCATTTGAAAAGAGTGAAAAGGGACTTTTGCAAGGTGTGCTCAGTCACCCGCAAGAAGATAAGTCTCAAGTGTTCCTATCAAAGAGAATATTCTCAAGGTGGAGAAAGGAAGCATGGCAAGTGGAGGTTAACTCTGGAGAAAATCCACTATAGAGGAAAGTGAATAATGAAGACAAGAGAGCTCTCAAAGTGCAGAGCGTCGGAGTTCATTAGAATCGTCCATTGAACTAGGACACAAGGTGAGCAAAGATTTACTTCGGAGAAAATTCATTATAGAGGAAACTGAAGAGAGAAGGCATGAGAACTCATAAATCATAGAGTGTCGGAGTTCATCAAAGTCATCCATTGGAACAGGACACGTGGCAGGAGATTTTTTACACCAGGATTAATACTCCAGGAGAACGAACTTGGAGGAGCATTGACTGGAGGTTGTCCGGAGAAAATTCTGGGGCTAATCCCAGTCATTGATCGAAGAAAGAACATGGTTCTCGATCTATAAGTCTAGGTACAGAGCACTCCGGGAGAAAGGGTTGTTTGGATCAGTTAGAACTCTCGAAGCGTGGGGTCCCGAAGTAAATCACAACCATTTGTTGTGAAAAGAATGTGGGTCATAGATCTAGTCCAAGGGCCTGTTCACGAACCCGAAGTTCCGAAGTGCATGGGGAAAGAGGTTTAAGCCCATTTTTTTGGCCAAGGTCACGTGGTGAGTGGATATTTATTGCGGAGAAAAATCATTATGGAGGAAAGTGAAGAGAGAATTCACGAGAACTCCCAAAGCATGGAGCTCCAAAGTTCATCAGAGTCATCCATTGGAACAGGATGCATAGCAAGAGATCTGTTACAGTGGAGGATTAATACTCCAGGAGAATGAATGCAAAGGAGCGTTGACTGGAGGTTTTCCAAAGTAAAGTCTAGGGATAATCCCAGTCATTGATCGGAGCAAGCACGTGACGATTGATCTATAACTGTAGGTACAGAGCACTCTAGGAGAAAGGGAGGTTCGGATCAGTCAAAACTCCCAAAGTGTGGAGTCTCGGAGTAAATTGCAACCTTTGGTTGTGAAAATAATGCGGACCATAGATAAGTTCCGAGGGCGTGTTTGTGAACACAATTTTCTGAAGTGCACGGGTAAAAAAGTCTAGGCCCACGATTTTCATCCAAGGTCACGAGGAGGACTCTACGGGTATTCAAAAAACTCCCAAATAAGGGATTTCACACCCGAGAAGTAGAACTTTGACTTGTGGATGTTGTAGGAAAATATCCCTACAAATAGGTAGATCTCCTCTTGAGAGCTAGACTCTTAACTCTAAGACAGAAGGTGCTTAACATGGACACTAACTTCCTTTTAGATCTAGATAAACTAATGTGTGAGGAGGAAGGAGAAAATAAGTACCTTTTTATTGGTGTTTGTCACTGCACAATCCAAGTTGAGCTCCAATCATAAACTCTTCGATAAGCCCTATAGACAAACAAAGATACAACCAGCTTCCTACTCTACTGAGATTAGCTCGAAATAAATCTATCTATTAGAGACAATTTCATGTGAGATCAAACACATACTTGAAAGAAACAGGCCAAGCATATTATATTAATGAGAACAATGACAAAGAATACTTACAACCATAGATGTGAGTGTAGCACCTTCGTCAAGCCTTCCTTGTCTGAACCCTTGCTCAAACAGTCCACACACAGAATGATGATGCTCCAAATGACATCTTCTTGATGAGATCATAAGTTAGATTCTTCACAATTCTTTCCCCTCTCTTTTCACCATGAGAAGGCCTACTTATATAGGCTTGGAGAGGCCCAACCACTAGAGATATATTTGGTGTAAGTTGAGCATTTTCCTCCTTCAGTTATGGATTTTCCCTAATATCATGGCTTGACCAAGGGTTCAAAACCAACCACCTTCAAATATTGAGGGGATCTTTCCCTCATTCTTCTCAACAAACCAAATTTCACCCAGAAAAGGTAGCGCTCCTCCAAAAGGGGCATCAGAGCATTATAGCGCTACCTAAAAGAAGGACAACAGGTGCCAGCGCTCTTGACAGTGGTAGCACTCCTCAAAAGGGGAATTAGAGCATTATAGCTCTCCCCAAAGAAGGATATGGACCGCCAGTGCTTCTTGACAGTGTATAGGGGAGCACTCCCCTATGAAAGTCATTTTTTAGTGGTTCTTTCAATGGTAAGAAACTTGTACTTCTAATAGACTGATTCCTCCTCTTCAAAACTAGTCTTTGAGGTGTCTTAAGTGTCCCTGTCATGTTGTTGGAGGCATGACATAGGAAAGAAGGCAGTATGATGTTAGAAACACTTATAACACTTGTGGTCGAGATGTGACACTTGCGACACTTGTAATGACGACACTTGCGACACTATCAAAGTGAGTAATTTTAAGGTGTAACAGTGGATAAACTAGAAGAGGTTTAACATGATCTTGTGAGTTGATTCGGCTCACCGAATTCGAACAATCCTTGACCAAGAGGTCACACAACCCTAAGGGCGAGTAAGGGGGTCTACATCAGGTGGTATCAAAGTGAAAAGAACTCATAGTTTTACTCTATGAGTGAGAAAAAGTCAGCACAATACCACCTAGGAGACGAATAGAACTTCCTGTAGAAAATCAATTTGTTGAAAGAGAAATGAGAGAACTACGTGCAAGATTGGGTGCAATGGAGGTAGTAAAAAAGAGAGCACCTAATGTTGGATATGTCACTGAGGTAGAAAGTGAAGAAACAGAGGTTGAAGAAGCTGTAGGGGAAGATGCTACTGAGAAACACTTGTTGAAAGTTTTTGTGAAGCTGGGAGATAGAGCAAAGATAGACATCTCGATGTATGAAGGAAATCTAGATGTTGAAGAAATGTTGGATTGGATAAGGTCCATGCACAAATATTTCAACTATAAAGACATCGATGAGGAGAAGAAGGTGAGACATGCTTTCACCAAGTTGAAAGGATATGAGACACTGTGGTGGGATGAACTTCAGGCTGAGAGATGAAGCAAAGGTATTCCAAAGATAAAGAATTGGGACAAAATGGTAGCCAATTTGAAGGCTAATTTCGTACCTAAGGAATATCAAATAAATATGTTCAGGAAATTATAGAACCTAAGACAGAATGGAATGATGGTGAAGGAGTACACATAAGAGTTCTACAAGTTGAACATCAGGACTAGACAGAGGGAGAAATATGAAGAGCAATTTGCCATGTACATAAATGGCATGAGGTATGAGATCCAAGATGAGATCAGCATGATGTCGGTGAGGAAAATAGAGGAGGCATATCATATTGCACTGAAAGAAGAGGAGAATTTGGCCAGAAAGAAAAACCAAGGAAGCAGAGGCGGAAGCCCAAATAGAGGTAAAGGAGTTTCCCATGATAAGGCACAGAATCCCAAGGGTGAGAATGAGAAAACCCATAGTCACTCAAAAAGAGGAGGAAGCTCCAAAGGGAGACAGTCTGGTAGAAGAATTTTGTTTTCCAGAGGAAGAGGAAGAAGTAGAGGAGGAGAGGTAAGGTATTCTACCTATGGAAATCCAGGAAACAAGTCTTGGGAATTCCCTGAGAGAAAGAAAGAAAGAGGTGAAGCTCACATTTCAAAAGCACATAAAAGGAATGTTGAAGTAGAAGGTGCGGAATATGGAAAATATATGATGTTGAAGAAGGTTATCTTGAAGCCAAAGCCAGAGGTTGAAAATCTAGTGCAGAGGAACATTTTGTTCATGACTTCTTGCAAAAATAAAGATAGGGTATGCAAAGTGATCATTGACAGTGGAAGCACAGATAACATATTATCCACAAAAATTGTGGAGAAATTGGAGCTAGACACAAATGCAAATCGTAATCCATATAAAGTCTCATGCTTGCAGAAAGGACACCAGGTAATGGTAACTAAACAATGCCTCGTTGATTTTAAAATAGGAAGATATAGATATGATATTTTGTGTGATGTGATTCCCATGGATGTATGTCATGTTTTGTTGGGGAGACCATGGAAGTTTGACAAAAAATTCATTCATGATGGGAGGAGGAATACTTATACTTTGGAGAAGAATGGTATAACACACATGTTGTTTCGAATAGAGGAAAATAAAGTAAAGGAAGAATCCATCACAAGCATACTTCTCATAAGTGGGACAGAACTTCTGAGTGAAGTCAAGAAGGAATAGGAGATGTAGTTTGTTGTAGTGAGGAAACCTAGAGTTTTCCTTACAAGTACATCTATAGATTATTTTCTTGAGGAAGTTCAGTAGTTTTTGGAGAATTTTTCTGACATAGTAGTGGATGATTTTCCAAATTCATGACAACCTATCAGGAGTATCAGCCATCACATTGATCTAATACCAAGATCAATTCTACTGAACAAAGAAGCATACAGCTTGACACCTCAAGAGAATGAGGAGGTGAAAGGACAAGTCCATTATTTATTGTACAAGGGTTTGGTTAGAGAAATCTTGACTCCATGCGCAGTACCAACTATGTTGAGTCCAAAGAAGGATGGACGATGGAGAATGTGTATATACTCAAGAGCCATAAACAAGATCACCATCAGGTATAGATTTCCTTTTTCCAAGGATGGATGACTTAATGGATTGTTTAAGTGGAGAAAGTTTTTTTTCAAAGATAGATTTGAAAAGTGGATATCACTAGATAAGGATGAGATAAGGTGATGAGTGGAAAAAACCCTTCAAGACAAATGAAGGGTTGTATGAGTGGCTTGTTATGCCATTTGGCTTAACAAATGCCCCAAGTAATTTTATGAGACTGATGAATGAAGTATTGAAGGATTTGATTGTTAAATTTGTGATTGTATATCTGAATGATATATTGGCCTTCAGTAAAGTTGAAGAAGAGCATTTGATACATCTGACATTGGTGATGGGGAGACTACAGTAGGAGAAGTTATTGATAAATATGAAGAAGTCATCTTTTATGAAGACATAACTCATTTAATTGGGTTTTGTGATATCTTTAAATGAATTGAAGATGGATCTAGAGAAGGTGAGAGAAATCAAATAATGGCCATCGCCAAGGAGTATATTTGAGGTGAGAAGCTTCCATGGATTAGAAAGTTTCTGTAGGAAGTTCATTAGGAATTTCAGTGGAATTTGTGCACCAATATTGGATACAGTGAAGAAGAGGCACAAGTCCTTTAAGTGGAAAGAAGAAGCTGAGAAAAGTTTCAATATATTGAAGGAGAATATAAAATAACAACCAATTCTGGTCTTTCCAAATTTTGGAAAGACATTTTAAGTAAGGTGTGATGCGAGTGGAGTTGCAATTAGAGTAGTTTTGAGCCAAGATAATAGGCCTGCCACATATTTCACTGAGAAGTTGAACGATACTAAGGGAAATTACTTCACATATGATAAACAATTTTATTCCATAATTCAATCCTTGAAGAAATGGAGGAACTACCTTGTTCCAAAGGAATTCGTTTTGTATAGCGATAACCAAGCTTTGATATTCATAACTAGACAGGAGAAGTTAAACCAGAGAAATGTTAAGTGGATAGAGTTTATACAATGATATGGATTTTATGAGAAGAACGAAATGAATACAGATTATTAAAAGATACTTAACACAAAATAATAGAGATAAAGTAAAACTGGTTTTCTATTCATTAAGGAAATAAGATGAAACTATAAAATGCAACGGAAAATAAGCTTGTTGGAATGGTGGCATCTTATCTCTGAGAAGAGATGTGATGGTTACGCTCATTCGCAAGAAGATGATTAAAATGAGTATTTGAAGGCGTTTTTTACAATCAACCATAATGTCACAAACCCTATACATCCAAAAAACCTAACCCTAGGAGATGAAGCGCCAAAAGTCATGTGGGCCTCGTTGGGTAAGTTAGTACATCAACTTCCCGAGGTCGTAACTTTTGCATACGATCCTTGTTTGGGGTGCATGATAGCTTGTTGGAAAGGTATCATTGAGGAGATTATTTTTGGGCTCTCAATTAGAGCCTTAAACCATCATTGATAAGCTATATCCTAAAAATCCTTCATTTAGGCCCTCAAAATGGCCCCAAAAGTTAAAAACTACTAAAAATAGTAAACTACCAAAATTGCCAGAAAATTGTTTTGAGGCAGTTGGAAAAAAGTGGGTGGACACTGATATCCACCTGGATAAATCCTCAATCCTTAGGAAGCAGTGGTCTCCATTGTGCTGATTTCCCCTATCAAATGAGGAAATTTCTACTGAATTCGGCCTCGAGTGAGCCACTTGCCTTGGTGTAGGAGTTGTCATGCTTTGATGACTCGATAAAGATGGATCCTTTGATGTCGAGTGCCCTTGATATGTTTGTCCACAATATAATCATTAGATGCATGTTTCCTTCATTCATGGTTGATCTCTGTTGGTGTCAACTGCTATGCTATCTCTGAGGTGTCCAATAATGGTGGGAAATATGGCCGAAGGAGAGCCACGTTGAAGCATGGGTGTAGGCCAAGGAAAAGGGTAATGTTGAGCTCAAAAGAATTGTCACCCACAACCTTGGTGATGGTGTACAACCCATAATAGAGTGGGAAAAGTTTCCGATGGGGCCCTGTAAGGCATTCATTCTACAAGTGCAACCAAAATTTATCGCCCATTTGAAACTTATGTGGCACCCGATGTTGATCATGGCGCTGCCTGTAGTTGGAATTAGACTTCTATAGAATATCTTGAACCTATTGGGAGATGTGCTAGATCCACTCAATGAACCGGGTGGCTTTTTCAGCTTCTATTGAAGCAGGGGATGAGTTGACCGAGGTGGTTTCTAGGGGTAGTGCAACATCCATGGGGCCCAATGGTTGGAATCCCAACCCCACCTGAAAGGGGTTGTGTCCAATTGAGTTATGTAGGACTCATTTGTAGCTATGATGGAAATAGGGAAGAATCTCACCCCATCTGAAGGGGTGTTTTGAATTGTACATGCGCAGGATATGTATGATCATCTGATTGACATACTCAATTTGGCCATCTATCTAGGGGTGGAAGGTAGTGGATTTGGTGAGCTTGGTATCTAGTAGTGACCAGAGGCTCGACTAGAATGTGTTGAGGAATCAACAATCATGGTTTGAGATAATGTTTTCTGGGATCCCAAAATGTATTGATACTCATTCAAACAAGATCTTGGTAGTGACTTCTGCTATGATGTTCTTCTTGCAGGCAGCTAGAATCACCATCTTGGAAAAGCGATCAACAACCAAAAAAACACAGTCATTTCCCCTCTTGGTGGATGGGAGTCCTGACATGAAGTCCATTGATATGGATTCCCATGGCCTATCAGGAGTAGGAAGACGGGTGTTCATGACTTGTTTTTTTGAGGTCGATTTGGAAATAGAATAGGAGGTGAGGGACCTGATATACTTGTTGAAATCCTGTCGAAGGTTTGGCTAGTATAAATGTTTCTGCAACACTACCATTATATTTTCGATGCCAAAATGTCCTGCCACCTAACTGTAGTGAGCTTCCCAGATCAGCTTCGTGCGCTCACTTTATGGAACACAGAGATGGCCCAGACAACACAACATCCCCTCTTGAATATGGAAATTAGTGACATCTGAGTTGGGTCCCAAATTTTGGTAGGTGGTGGATAAGTCATCGTTTGTCTTATAGAGGTGTGGCCATCTGGAGGTCTCATGTCCACAAGCATCTAGCACCATGGTGAGTGTCACGGCTAGAGGTTGGTTGAGGAAATCAACAACTCGGTTGGTACTTCCTTTTTTGTACTTGATGTTGAGGTGGAATTGTTGGAAGTATGTGAACTAGTTCTTATGGTGGTCATTCTGCAATTTGCCTTGGGTATGCATGAACTGTACTGGCTTGTGATCAGTGTGGATGATTGTCTCCTTCCCAAGAATGTAATGTCTCCACTGAAGGTAATCTTGCACAATGAAGTACACTTATTTTTAATACATAGGGTACTTACGGACAACATCTGATAGTGTCTCACTATGATATGCCATGGGGTGGCTTTGTTGAGTGAGAATGGCACCCACAACATAGTCTAAAAAATTTGTCTTGATCTCAAAGGGATGTTGCAGGTCTGGTAATTAAAGTACTGGGGATGAGCTCAAATGATTCTTCAATTCCTCAAAGTCTTGTTGTTGGTACATGCCCCACACAAATGTTTCCTTACCACCACCCATGGTTACCCGGTTGAGGGCCCATGCGATATGAGAGAATACCAACACAAACCTACGATAGAAATGGGTGAGGCCCAAGAATATTAGAAGATCGGTGAGTGTGGTTGGGGCTAGCTAGTCAAGTATGACCTGGATCTTTGTTGAATCCACGTGATCACCATGTTGATAATGATGTAGCCTAATTAATGGACCCTATTCATGACAAAGGAGAATTTTTCCAAGTTTGCATATAGTTTGTGATGCCGTAGGGTGTGCAAAACTTGTTGAATATGCTGCAAGTGTTCCACCCAACTCTTATTGTAGATGAGGATGTCATCTAGATACACCACTACAAAAGTATTGGTGAAAGGTCATAGGATATTTTCCATCATCCTCATAAAATTTGCTAGAGCATTTGTCAAACCAAAGGGCATGACCAACCTTTCAAAAATACCTTCTTTTGACTTGAAGGTGGTCTTCCATACATTTGTCTGTTCTATTGGGACCTAGTGGTAGCCAGAATTTGGATCAGTCTTACTAAAGTATTTGTCCCTCGTGAGCTGATCAAGGAGGTCGTTGATTCGAGGAATCARGTACCGGTTTCAGAATGGTATTTAATTTAGGACTTGGTAATCAATGCAGAGTCACTAGGTCCCATCTTTCATCTGCACTAATAGGATTGGGCTCCCACAAGGTGATGATATGGGATGGATGTGCCCCTTGTGGAGAAGTTCTTGGATMTTCCTCTTGATCTCCTCATTTTCTAACAGAGAGCGATGATAGACTGGACCATTGGGTAGTGGTGCGCCTGGGGTCAGATCGATGGGATGCTTGACCTGGAAGTGCAGAGGTACCCTGGTAGGAGAAGAGAATATATCTAAGTATTCTTCGATGACCTTATCCACTTTATTCTATTGTGTGGAGAGATTGACCATGAAGGCCCTAGATGTGGCTGTGATATTTCACTCACTCTGAAAGCAAATCATGAAGAAGAAAAAATTCTCAATCTGAGAGATGACCTTCCTGCATTTCTTGGCAGAGATAAAGGTAATATCACTAGGAGGGACTGCCTCGAGTATCCTATACAATTTCCTCTTCAAAGTAATAATAAAAATATGAGGCCTAGACTCATGTACAACACGATGTTTCCATAAATAGGGTTGTCCCAAAAGAACATTACAAACTTCGAGATGAGAAACATCAGATAATACCTCATCTTTGAAGAGATTGATGTCGTATGACAGTTGACACTATTGGTTGACACGAAGATCACTTCCTTGGTAGAGCCATCCAATGGTGTAGGTTTGTGGGTGTGGCATTGTTGGTAGGGCCAACCTTTTGACGACATATGCTGAGATGAGGTTCTTATGGCTACCTCTATAAATGATAAATTCCAATGGGTGTCCTTTCAGCCACATCTATGAATGGAAGAAGCGCTCACCTTCTTCTGGCTCATCTGGTTCACCAAGCTGGAGCTTGGTGGTAGAGACGATGGCACTGGGTTCCACGTCAATGATCTATCTTCCCCTTTCTAGTTCTGACTCAGAATTAAAACCCACATCTGATTCAGAGGCTTTCACTTCGGCCACTAGCGAATGCTTCGAGAGAGAATCAATAGTTTTATGCCAAGGGATCTTATGGAAGTCACACCACTTCCTGATATCTTTGTTTGTCTTTTCGGTGTCGTTATTTGCTTTCGACTTGGACTGGTTGTCTTGATACTATCCATATTTTCTCTATCCTTTGGTATGTGGGTTGGGGTTGCGCTTTCCTGAATTTTTTTGTGAGGGGTTCCCAGGCCCAAATTGTCGTGTCTTTTGTTTGAGCTTCTGCTTGATTTTGACGGCATATTGGTAGGCCGCTCCCAAGGACAAGATGTCCATAAATTCCATTTTGGTCTGTATGTATCTATGTAAATCACCGCGATACTTGAGCACCAGATGTCACTATGAATATTTGATACCTATCTTGGTGCGCAAGGTATGGAAGATATTTGTGAACTCTAGCACTGCTTAGTCTCTTTCTTACTGTAGTGTGATCCATTTGGTATACAAGTCATCATAACTTCTGAAAAGGTAGTATTGTTCCTTAGTAGCATCCCTGAAGGATTCCCAGGTGGTCATGACTGTAAATAATGAGGGTTCCTCTGCTTCCTTTTTCTCATAGAAATTTTCACACCAATCTTTGACATGGGGAACGACTTTGAGGAGTGAAAAAGTAATCTTTTCTCTATTCAAAAAGTTATGGATAGAAAAATACCCTTTCAGTAGATTCAACCAATTGTCTACAACATCTGTGTCTATATGACCTTCAAATATAGGAATATCGAAGTTTATTTTTACATTGAAGGGGGTGGTGCCTCCGCTCGAGGAAGATGCATCACTTATTGGTAGCTGCCGAAGAATTTCACAAACTATCCATCATCTCATTCCTCTATTGCGTGAGGGATTCCTCAAGAAACATTTTGAAAGGATATCCCATCCTATCATATTTATTTTCTCCTACCATGAGAGGTTGCTTGGGTGTGCGAGATCTTTTGTCCATAAGAGAAACAAGCTCAAGACCCAATTCTTTGTACCCTGACCTCATTGGGGACATGCATTAAGATGACAAGGAGCAGACCGCTCTGATGCCACTGATTCAGATTTTATGAGCAGAATGAAATGAATACAGATGATTAAAATATGCTTAACAAAAAATAACATAGATACGGTAAAATTGGTTTTCTATTCAATAAGGAAATAAGATGAAACTGTAAAATGCAGTGGAAAACAAGCTTGCTGGAATGGTGGCGGCTTATCTCTGAGAATAGATGTGACGATTGCGCTCATTTGCAAGAATTTGATTACAATGAGGTTTTGAAGGCCTATTTTACAATCAACCGGAATACCACAAACCCTAGACATCCAAAACATCTAACCCTAGGAGATGAAGCACCAAAATTCATGTGGGCCCCATTTGGGTAAGTTAGTACATCAACTCCTTGGGGTCTTAACGTTTGCATACGATTCTTTGCTTGGGGTGCACGATATCTCGTTGGAAAAATATCGTCGATGATACTAATTTTGGGGGCTCAATCAAAGCCTTCAACTATCATTGAGAATCTCGATCCTAAAAAACATTCATTTAGGCCCTCAAAATGGCCCTGGAAGTTAAAAACTGCTAAAAATAGTAAATTACCAAAATTGCCAGAAAATTGTTTTGAGCTAGTTGGAAAAGTTGGGTGGCCATCGATATCCACCTGGATCATGAAAAGTTTCACTTTTGTCATTAAACATATTTCTGGTAATGCTAACAAAGTTGTTGATGCAATGAGCAAGGGATGTCTAATTATGCAGGAATTTCAGGTCAATACCATAGGGTTTGAACACCTTAAGGAGATGTATTATGATGATTCAGATTTAAAAGAAGCATGTGAAAATCCTATGATCAAAGACAAAAGTGAGTGGACAAAGTATATGATTCAAGATGGATTGTTGTTCAAAGGTTGCCAATTATGCTTACCAAAGTGTTCAATGAGAGAAAATTTGTTGAAGGAAAAACATAGTGGAGGCCTAGTAGGACATTTTGGACATGACAAGACATTTTCACAGTTGAAAAATCCATAGTAAAAAGAGGAGATAAGTATTTTCTTGGAAAAATAACTTTTAATATGGAGATTCATGAACTTTCATAGATATAAGTATTTTCTTGGAAGAATGCATTAATATGGAGATTGGTGAGTCCTTTCATTTGAAAGGGAATTTTATTATATGAGAACATATATTCCACTGCAGAAGAGGAGATAAGTATTCTCCTAGAAGAATGGCTTAATATGGAGATTTGTGAACTTTTTTCATACACAAGTGAATTTATTTTCTGGGTATTATCTAACTTTGAACACTCAAATTGGTTACCAAATACACAATTTTTCTCTTTAAAAATTTGCTAGATATGATCTTACTTTGTTTAGATTATGTAGGAAATGTTGAAAGATAATTTGGTTATAAAAGAAAATTAAATAGTTATGAAAACAATGGCTTAATATGGAGAGTAAATATTTTGGAGAGTAACTATTTTGGAAGTGATGCAAGTTTGGTTTTTAAAAAATGCCAAAAAAGAATAATAAAGAGAGAGCAATAATCTTAGGTTTGTGTAACTCCGGTTGGGTATGTTATTCTTTCTCACATGGTTATGTTAATATTGATGATTGGCTTGACTATGTTATTCTTTCTCATTGTTATTTAATAAAGTTAAATATCTTTGAAATATTTTCTAACAAACTATATGCTAAAATGTGTTAATGGTTTTTCTTTTTATTGTTACAATGATGTTTACATTATTAGTAGAAAAGGAGCACATGAATGTTGGAAGATGAAACTTCAACAGTTTTGGTATGTCAATTTTTCTTTAATCAAAATTTGTTTTATTTATATAAAATGGTATGTGTACATTTTATTTGAAATTTGAAGATATATTTTATTTAAAAAATTTTAATTTTAAAATTGAGAAATGTTTTTTTATTTTTATTTTTTTTTCGGGTAAGAAGAGATATATCTCAGCAATGGCTTAGAGTTTAAATTTGGAGTTAAATGTTAATTT
>JASDQU010751114.1:2736-16086 GCA_032191745.1 Picea mariana | reverse complement strand
TGACAGATGATAAGTATAGTGCTTATTTCTATGGCTATTGTGCATGAAAAATTTGGGAATGAAAAAAAACCTAGAATGAAGTGCTATACTTATCATCCATCAACAATGTAAACTTTAAAAAATTTCATGATTTAGTGTATTTCCTATCAATAATGGGAAAAAAAAAATGAAGCACTATACTATACTTAGTGCTTCATTCTTGAGGATGTGGTAAAAAATTACTATAAGGATGTGTGATGTAGGAGCATCGTCAACAAAGCGCACATGGAAGGACAACATAGCGCTTAGCGTGCCTTTTTGAATAAATTTTGAATTTTAAAAGATAGTGTATCTTAGATATCTTTTGAGTAAATGACAAATCAAAGATGTCTTAATGGTTGGAGGCTAGATGATCGTGTGAGATCGGGGTATTGGATTTTCCTTTAATGAAGTTAACTACAATGCATATCTGGAGCATTGACCCCTATCTACATATCTCATACATTTATTGTAATAGGACTTAAGTAGTTGTAGGCTTTTAATTTGATAATATAGGTAGTCAGAGGGAACCCTAGAAGACCTCTTGTATAAGTAGATGCATTGTATGCCTGAATAAGGCTGCGGTAAATTAGTAGGATATTGTTGTGATTCAGTTGTTGTTGAAAATAGTTGTTGTTGTTTATCATAACTTTATCCATTTACATTTGAAGGAATATAACATAGGGATATTGATCCAATGAGTGGTGTTCCTATTGCTTAAAGCTACTCTGTTATTTCATGTTTTCATGAATGTATGAGTTATATTGTTGAATGTATGACACTTTGAAGCATTAKATAAGTTTCAATTGTTTCTCTTCTTTGAGTTCATGCAAGGGGTGAATATTGTCCGAAAGGAGTGCATTGATAGAGTCTGTTTTGACTCAAAATCTCATAAGAGATAGCGTGAAAATTACATTTGCAAAGAGTGMAAAGRGATTGTTGCAAGGTGTGCACAGTCASCTACAAGAATATAAGTCTTGCATGAGAATCTATTGCAAGGAGTACACAGGTTCAAAATTTGACTAAGTGTCGAAGAAGACCCTCAAGGGATTTGAAGGCTCGGAGAAAAGGACAAGMCAKGATAATTTGGTGCGAGAATCCTTCACAGAGGAGAGATTCCTAAGATTTTTCAAGTTGAACAGTCAAGATCCGTTTCAGGAAAGTATAATTGTTCCAGACCATTGGATCTGGGTAAAGTGAACGAACTTTAAATATCTTTTTGTGCACATGAGTGAGGAGTCATCAGAGTCTCAAAGTAGTTAGGGACCATCCATCATCCAGAGGGACAGGTGGTAAAATATCTGCAACTTAGGAGCAGGAGCACTACGAGAGTTTTGTAGACAAGGAGAGAGAGAGATCGCCGAAGCTATAGAGGCTAGAGCAGATCCTAGTCATTGGTGCTGGGAAGGGGTACATGTTAGCAAATCTGAAACTCTGGAGAAAGGTCACTCCAAGAGATTTCAGTCATGGAGTATGAAAAACTCCCAAAGATTGAAAGAGCACAGTAGATCACAACCATCTGTTGCGAAGGACACATGGCGAGAGATCTGAAAGTATGGAGGTTTAACACACTAGAAGGAAGTAGGTGAGTGAGGTTAAATAAATCCCAAAGTCAAAAGGGAATGGATAAAGTCTGGATCGTAGATCCATAGGAGGATATGTCGTAGCATATCAGAGAGTTCGAGAGGTAAGAGTTTCGGAAGATTTGTGAGGAGTAGAGTGAAAACTTCATGAAGTCACGAAGAACAAAGTATATCTAGATTGTTATATCCAGAAGGACACGCGGCAGGAATCCGTGTACTCTGGGAGAAGAGCACTCCAGAGTAAAATGAGTAGAGTGAAGGAAAAACACTCGAAGCCCAAACTTCTGAAGTAGATTGTGACCATTTATCTAAGAGGGACATGCATTATCAGATCGTGGGGTATGGAAGAGAATATTCCAGAGGAGGAGAAAGGATGTGTGGCGAGTGGAGGTTAAATCTAGACAAAATTCACTTTGGGGGAAAGTGAATAATGAAGACAAGAGAACTCTTGAAGCATAGAGTTTCATAGTTCATCAGAACCGCCCATCAAACCATGATGCATGGTGAGCAGAGATTTACTCCAGATAAAATTAATTATGGAGGAAACTAAATAGAGAAGGAACAAGAACTCCCGAAGCATGGAGTGTCAGAGTTCATCAGAGCTGTCTATTGAAACAGGACACATGAAAAGAGATCTGTTATAGAAAAGCATTAATACTTTAGGAGAACAAATGCGAAGGAGCATTGATTGGAGGTCATCTGGAGCAAAGTCTGTGGATAATCCTAGTGGTTGATCGGAGAAAGCACGTGGTGATCGATCTGTAATATGGGTACAGAGCACTCTGAGAGAAAGGGATGTTTGGATCAGTAAAAACTCCCGAAGCGTGTAGTCCCGAAGTAAATCGAAACCGTCGGTTGTGAAAAAAATGTGGGTCATAGATATAGTCCAAGGTCGTGTTCGTGAACTCGAAGTTCTGAAGTGCACGGAGAAAAAGGTTTAATCCCACGGTTTTCATCCAAGGTCATGAGGAGGACTCTACAGTTATTCGAAAACTACCAAATAAGGGATTTAGCACTCAAGAAGCAAGACGTTAACTTGTGGATAAACTAGAAGAGGTTCAGCATGAGCCTATGAGTTGATTCATGTTTTCTAAGTTGATCGATCCTTGACCGAGATTTCATGCATCCTCGAGTGAGAAGAAAGGGGTCTACATCAAGTGGTATCAGAGCACAAATAACTCAAATTTGTACTCAGTGAGTGAGAAAAAGTCATCACAATGCCGCCTAGGAGGTGAAAAAAATTTCATGTAGAAAATTGAGCTGTCGAAAGAAAAACGAGAGAACTACATGCAAGACTGGATGCGATGGAGGTAGTGCAAAGGAGATCACCTGATGCTGGATATGTCAGTGAGTAAGAAAGTGAAAAAAAAGAGGTTGAAGAAGATGTAAGGGAATATTTTGTCGAAGAACGCTTGTTGAAAGTTGTTCTGAAGCTCAGAGCTAGAGAAAATATAGACATCCCAAAGTATGAAGGAAATATAGATGATGAAGAATTGCTTAACTGGATAAGTTACACGGAAAAATATTTCTACTATGAAGATTTCGATGAGGACAAGAAGGTGGGACATATTGTCACCAGGTTCAGAGGACATGAAGCACTGTGGTGGGATGAACTACAGGACGACAGATGAAGGAAAGGTAAGCAAAAGATAAATAATTTGGAAAAAATGGTACCCAAGTTGAAGTCTAAGTTCATACCCAAGGACTACCAAATAAATATGTTCAGGAAATTACAGAATCTGAGACAAAAGGGAATGATGGTGAAGGAGTACACATAAGAGTTCTACAAGTTGAACATTAGGGCTGGACAGAGGGATAAATATGAAGATAAATTGATCAGGTACATAAATGGCATGAGGTATGAGATCCATGATGAGATCAACATGATTTCGGTGAGGAAAGTAGAGGAGGCATATCAAATTGTACTGAAAGAAGAGGAGAATTTGGCTAGAAAGAAAAACCAGCGAAGCAGAGGCAGAAGCTCAAACAAAGGTAAAGGATTTTCCCATGATAAGGCACAAAAGCCCAAGGGTGAGAATTTGAAAACCCACAGTCACTCAGAAAGAGAAGGAAGCTCCAGAGGGAGACAGTCTAGTGGAAGAAATTATTTTTCCAGAGGAAGAGGAAGAAGTAGAGGAGGAGAGGTAAGGTGTTATACCTGTGGAAAGCCAGGACACAAGTAATGGGAATTCCCCAAGAGAAAGAAAGAAGGAGGTTAAGCTCACATTTCAGAAGAACATAAAATGGATGTTGAAGTAGAAGCTGTGGAAGATGGAAAATATATGATGTTGAAGAAAGTTCTCTTGAAGCCAAAGGCAGAGATTGAAAATCCAGTGCAAAGGAACAATTTTTTCATGACTGCTTGCAAAACTAGAGATAGGGTATTCAAATTGATCATTGACAGTGGAAGCACTAATAACAAAGTATCCACAGAGATCATGGAGAAATTAGAGTTGGAGACAAATGCACATACAAATCCATATAAAGTCTCATGGTTGCAGAAAGGACACTAGGTAATGGTAACTAAACAATGCCTTGTTGAATTTAATATAGTAGGATATAGAGATGAGATTATGTGTGATGTGATTCCCATGGATGTATGTCATGTTTTGTTGGGGAGACCGTGGAAGTTTGACAAGAATTTCATTCATGATGGGAGGAGGAATTATTATACTTTGGAGAAGAATGGTAGAACACACATGTTGTTTCCAATAGAGGAAAATAAAGTAAAGGAAGAAGCCAACAAAATCGTACTTCTCATGAGCGAGAAGGAACTCCTGAGTGAAGTCAAGAAATAACAAGAGATGCAGTTTGTTGTAGTGAGGAAACCCAGATTTGTCCTTACAAGTATGTCTATGGATTATTTTCCTAAGGAAGTTCAAGAGTTGTTGGAGAATTTTGTTGACATAATAGTGGATGAGTTTCCCAATTCATTTCCACCTATCAAAAGTATAAGCCATCACATTGATCTAATACCAACAGAAAGTATGATGAGAAAAGAAGCATACAGATTGACACCTCAAGAAAATGAGGAGGTGAAAAGACAAGTCTAGGATTTATTGGACAAGGGTTTGGTCAAAGAAAGATTGACTCCATGCGCAATACCAACTGTGTTGAGTCCAAAGAAAGATGGAGGATGGAGAATGTGTACAGACTCAAGAGACATAATCAATATCACCATTAGGTATAGATTTCCTTTTCCAAGGATTGATGACTTAATGGATTGTTTAAGTGGCGATTTTTTTTTTTCAAAGATAGATTTGAAAAGTGGATATCACCAGATAAGGATGAGAGAAGGTGATGAGTGGAAAACAACATTCAAGACAAATGAAGCGTTGTATGAGTGGCTTGTTATGCCATTTGTATTAAAAAATGCCCCAAGTAATTTTATGAGATTGATGAATGAAGTATTGAAGGATTTGATCAGTAATTTTGTGATTGTATATCTAGATGATATATTGGCCTTTAGTAAAACTGAAGAAGAGCATTTGAGACGTCTGACATTGGTGATGGGGAGACTACAATAGGAGAAGTTGTTGATAAATATGAAGAATTCCTCTTTTATGAATACATAACTCATTTACTTGGGTTTTTTGATCTCTTCAAATGAATTGAAGTTGGATCCAGAAAAGGTGAGAGAAATCAAAGAATGGTCATCTCCAAGGAGAATATTTGAGGTGAGAAGCTTCCATGGATTAGAAAGTTTCTATAGGAAGTTCATTAGGAATTTTAGTGGAATTTGTGCACCAATATTGGATACAGTGAAGAAGAGGCACAAGTCCTTTAAGTGGACAGAAGAAGCTAAGAAATGTTTCAAGATATTAAAGGAGAATATAACAGAACAACCAATTCTGGTCTTGCCAAATTTCGGAAATACATTTCAAGTAAGGTGTGATGCGAGTGGAGTTGCAATTGGAGCCATTTTGAGCCAAGATAATAGGTATGTCGCATATTTCAGTGAGAAGTTGAACGATACTAAGGGAAAGTAATCCAAATATGATAAAGAGTTTTATGAAATAATTCAAGCCTTGAAGAAATGGAGGTACTACCTTGTTCCAAAGGAATTTGTTTTGTATAGCGATAACCAAGCTTTGAAATTCATTACCAGATAGGAGAAGTTAAACTAGACACATGCTAAGTGGATAGAGTTTATGAAATGATCCATATTTTATGAGCAGAACGAAATGAATACAGATTATTAAAATATGCTTAACATAGAATAACAAAGATACAGTGAAAATGGTTTTCTATTCAATAAGAAAATAAGTTGAAACTGTAAAATGAAGTAGAAAACAAGCTTGTTGGAATGGTTTCGGCTTATCTCTGAGAAGAGATGTGATGGCTACACTCATTCGCAAGAATATGATTACAATGACACTCCGAAGGAATTTTTTTCAATCAACCAGAATGTCACAAATCCTAGACATCCAAAAAACCTATCCCTAGGAACTAAAGCACCAAAAGTCATCTCGGCCCCATTTGAGTAAGTTAGTACATCAACTTCCTAGGGTCGTAACTTTTGCATACGATCTATGTTTGGGGAGAACGATAGCTCGTTGGAAAGGTATCGATGAGGATATTCATTTTGGGGGATGAATCAGAGCCTTTGAATATCATTAAGAAGATCGATATAGAAAAATATTCATTTAGGACCTCAAAATGGCCCCCAAAGTTAAAAACTGCTAAAAATAGTAAATTGCCAAAATTGTCAGAAAACTGTTTTGAGCTAGTTGGAAAAGGTGGGTGGCCACTGATATCCACCTAGATCAATAATACCTCCTTAGGAAGAAATAGTATCCATTGCATTTATTTTCCCCATCAGATGAGGAAATTCCTGTTGAATTTGGCCCCGGGTGAGCCACTTGCCTTGGTGTAGGAGTTGCCCTGCTTTGACAACTCGATAAAGCTGGATCCTTTGTTGTTGATTTCCCTTGATATGTGCATCCACAATATGATCACTAGATTCCTATTTCATTTAGTCAAGGTTGATATATGTTGGTGTCAACTACTCTGCTACCTTTGAGGTGTCCAATAATGGTGGGAAATATGGCCAAAGGAGAGCCACGTTGAAGACTGGGTGCAGGCCAAGGAAAGGGGGAATGTTGAGCTAAAATTCATTGTCACCCACAACCTTGGTGATGGTGTATGAAGTATAATGAAGTTGTTGAAGCTTCCAATGGGGCCCTATAAGGAATTATTTCTACAAGTGCAACCAAACTTTGTCGCCAACTTGAAACTTATGTGGAACTTGATGTTGATCTTGGCGTTGCTTGTACTTGGCATTAGACTTTTGTAAAATATCCTGAACTTGTTGGCAGATGTGATGGATCCTCTCAGTGTACCGGGTGGCTTTGTCATATTTGGGTGGAGTAGGGGACGATTCGGTTGAGGTGGTCGCCAGGGGTAGTGCAACATCCATGGGTCCCAATGGTTGGAATCTGAACCCCACCTGAAAGGGGTTGTGGCTAGTTGAGCTATGCAGGGATCAGTTGTAGCTATGATGGACATAAGGAAGACTCTCATCCCATTTCCAGGGGTGTTTTGAATTTTACATGCACAAGATATGTATGATCATCCGATTGACGACCTTAGTTTGTCCATCTATCTAGGGCTGGAAGGCAGTGGATTTGGTGAGCTTGGTATCGACTAGAATGTGTTCAGGAATCAACTATCACGGTCTGAGATAATGGTTTATGGGATCCAAAAATGTACCCATACTCATTCAAAGAAGAGCTTGGTAGTGTCTTCTATTGTGATGTTCTTATTACAAGCAGCTAGACTCACCATCTTGGAAAAGAAATCAACAACCACCAAAACATAGGCATTTCCCCTCTTGGTGGATGGGAGGCCTGACATATAGTCCATTGATATGGATTCCCATGGCCTATCACAAGTAGATGGATGGGTGTACAAGCCCTATTTATTTGTGGTTGGTTTGTCAATAACACATGTGGTGTAGGACCTGATATACTTTTCGACATCTTGTTGAAGTTTTGGCCAATAGAAATGTTTCTGTAACACTCCTACTATATTATTGATTCCAAAGTGTCCTGCCACCCGACTGTAGTGAGCTTCCCAAATGAGCTTCACATGCTCGCTTCATGGAACACAGAGATGGCCTAGATGACACAACAACCCGTATTGAATATGGAAATTAGCGACCACTAAATCGGTGCCCAACATTTGGTAGGTAGTGGAGAAGTTAGGGTCTATCTCATAGAGGTGTGGCCATCTAGAAGTCTCATGGCCAAAAGAGTCTAGCACCGTAGTGAGTGACACGACTGGAGGTCGGTTGAGGAAATCAACAACTCGGTTGGTACTTCCTATTTTATACTTGATTTTGAGGTGGAATTTTCGTAAGTATGTGGATTACTTTTGATGGTGTTCATTCTGTAATTTTCCTTCCATATGCATGAACTGTAGTGGCTTGTGATTAGTTTGGATGACTGTCTCCTTCCGAAGAATCTAATTTCTCCACTGGTGGTAGGATTGCACAATGGATTACATTTCTTTGTCATAAGTAGGGTACTTATAGACAACATCTGATAGTGTCTCACTATGATATTCCATGGGGTGGTTGTGTTGAGTGAGAATGGTGCCCACAACATAGTATGAAGCATCTGTCTCAATCTCAAAGGGATGTTGTAGGTCCAGTAATGAAAGTACTAGGGTTGAGAACAAACAATTCTTCAATTCCTCAAAGTCTTGTTGTTGGGACAGGCCCCACACAAATTTTTCCTTACCACCACAACTGGTTACTTAGATGAGGGCCCATGCAATATGAGAGAATCCCAACATGAAACTATGATAGAAATTGGCGACGCCCAAGAATCTATTATGTTCAGTGAGTGTGGTTGGTGCTGGCYAGTCACGGATGACCTAGATCATGGATAGATCCACATAAACACCATGTTGATCAAYGATGTATCCTAAGTAATGGACCATCTCCGTGCCATATGATCATTTTTCCAAGTTTGMATATAGTTTGTGCTGCCGCAGGGTGTGCAGAACCTGTTGAATATGTTGCAAGTGTTTCGCCCAAATCTTGTTGTAGATGAGGATGCCATCTAGATACACCACTACAAAAGTATTGGTGAAATGTCGTAGGATATCATCCATCATCCTCATAAAGTTTGTTGGAGCATTTTGCAAACCAAAGGGCATGAATAACCTTTCAAAAAGACCTTCTTTTGACTTGAAGGCGGTCTTCCATGCATTTTTATGTCCTATTAGGACCTGGTGGTAGCCAGACTTTAGATCAATCTTATTGAAGTATTTGGAGCCCATGAGCTGATCAAGGAGGTTGTTGATTCAAAGAATCAGGTACCGGTTTCAGACTGTGATTTTATTCAAAGCCCATTAATCAATGCAAAGTTTCCATGTCTCGTATTTCTTCTACACCAACATGTTTGGGCTCCCACAAGGTGATGATATGGGATGGATGTGTCCCTTATGGAGCAGTTCTTGTATCTACCTCTTGATCTCCTTATTTTCTAATAGAGAGCGATGATAGATTGTCCAATTGGGTAGCGATGCGCATGGGTTTAGATCGATGGGATGCTTGACCTGCAAGTGAACAAGTACCCCAGTAGGAGAAGAGAATACATCTGAGTATTCTTCCATGACCTCATCCACTTACTTCTGTTGTGTGGAGAGATCGCCCGTAGAGGCCCTGGATGTGGCTATGATATTTCGCTCACTCTAAGAGCAAATCATGAAGAAGAAAAAAATTTCGGTTTGAGAGATGACCTTCCTTCATTGCATGGAAGAGATCAAGGAAATATAACTAGGAGGGATTGCCTCAGGTATCATGTACAATTTCATGTTCAAAGTAATAATAACACTACGATGCCTAGACTCATATACAAAATGACATTTCCATAAATAAGGTTGTCCCAAAATAACATTACAAACTTCGAGAGGATAAAAATCACACAATACCTCATCTTTGAAAGGATCGATGCCATACGACAGTTGACACTGTTGGCTGACATGGAGATCGCTTCATTGGTGGATCCATCCAATGGTATAGGGTTGTGGGTGCGAATTTGTTGGCGGGGAAAACCGCTTGATGACCTCTACTGATATGATATTCTTCTATCTACCGCTATCAACGATGAAGTGAAGCAAGGTTCCTTTCACCCACATCTTTGAATGGAAGAGGCACTCACCTTGTTCTGGCTCATCTAGTTCACCAGGATGGAGCTTGGTGGTAGAAATGGTGGAACTGGGTTACACATCAATGATATGTCTTCCCATTTCTTGTTCTAACTCAAAATCAGAACCTGCATCTGATTCAAAGGCATTGACTGCATGCATTAGCGAGTGCTTCGAGCGGAAATCAACAATGTTATGACAAGGGATCTTATGGAAGTCACACCACTTCCCGATATATTTCTTTGTCTTTCCGTTGTCCTTCTTTTCTTGTGTCTTGGACTGGTTGTCTTGATACTATCCATGTTTTCTATGTCCTTTTTTATGTGTGTTTGGGTCGCCCTTTCCTGGATTTTGTTGTGAGTGTTTCCTAGGCCCAAATTGTCACATCTTTGTTTTGAGCTCCTGCTCAATTTTGACGGCATATCGGTAGGCTGCTCCAAAGGACAAGATGTCCAAAAAAACGATTTTGGTATGTATGTATCTATGCATAGCACCATGATACTTGAGAAACTAATGTCGCTCTGAATCTTTGATACCCATATTAGTGTGCAAGGTATGGAAAATATTTGTGAACTCTGGCACTACTTGGTCTCTTTCTTACCACAGTGTGGTCCATTTGGTATACAAGTTGTCATAACTTCTGACAGGGTAGTATTGTTCTTTAATAGCATCCCTAAAGGATTCCTAGGTGGTTGTGACTATAAATAATGAGGGTTCCTCTATTTCCTTTTGCTCCCATAAATTTTCCCATGAATATTTGACATGGGGAATGACTTTGAGGAGTGCAAAACTAATATTTTCTCTATTCCAAAAGTTATGGACCAAAAAATGCCCTTCTAGTAGATTCAACCACTTGTCTATAACATCTGCATCTATCTGACCTTCAAATATAGGAATATGTAATTTTATTTGTACCTTGAAGGGGGCAGCACCTCCACTTGAGGAAGATGTGTCTCATGTTGGTAGTTGCCGAAGAATTTGCACAAACTATCCATCATCTCATTCCTTTGTTGTGTGAGGGCTTCCTCAAGCAACATTTTGAAGGGATCTCCCATCCCATCATATTTATTTTCTCTTTCCATGAGAGGTCACTTGGGCATGCTAGATATTTTTTCCTCAAGACAAACAAGCTTGAGACCCAATTATTTGTCCCCTAACCTCATTGGGGACATGCATTAAGATGACAAGGAGCAGACCGCTATGATACCACTGATCTATATTTTATGAGAAGAATGAGATTAATACAGATTATTAAAAGATTCTTAACACAGTATAACAGAGAAACAATAAAACTGGTTTTCTATTCAATAAGGAAATAAGCTGAAACTGTAAAATGCAGCAGAAAACAAGCTTGTTGGAATGGTGGCGGCTTATCTCTAAGAAGAGGTGTGACAACTGCACTCGTTCAAAATAATATGATTACAATGAGGCTCTAAAGGAATTTTTTTAAATCAAATGGAAAGTCACAAACCATAGACATCCAAAAAACCTAACCCTAGGAGATGAAGCGCCAAAAGTCATGTGGGCCCTGTTTGGGCAAGTTAGTACATCAACTTCCCGTGGTCATAACTTTTGCGTACGATCTCCTTTTGGGGCGCACGTTACTCATTGGAAACATATCATCGAGGAGATTCATTTTGGGGTCTCAGTCAAAGCCTTCAACAATCATTGAGAATCTCTATCCCGAAAAACCTTCATTTAAGCCCTCAAAATGGCCCTAGAAGTTAAAAACTGCTAAAAATAGTAAATTACCAAAATTGTGAGAAAAATATTTTGAGCCAGTTGGAAAATGTGGGTGGCCATCGATATCTACCTAGATCATGCAAAATTTCACTTTTCTCATTAAACATATTTCTGTTAATGCTAACAATGTTGTCGATGCATTGAGCAAGAGATGTTTGATTCTGTAGGAATTTTAGGTCAAGACCTTAGGGTTTGAACACCTTAAGGAGATGTATTGTGATGATCCAGATTTCAAAGAAGCATATGAAGAATGTGAAAATATTTTTCTCAGAGACAAAAGTCATTGGATAGAGTATATGATTCAAGATGGATTTTTTTTCAAAGGTTTCCAATTGTGCTTACCAAAGTGTTCAATGACAAAAAATATGTTGAAGGAAAAACATAGTGGAGGCCTAGCAGGACATTTTGGGCATTAAAAGACGTTTGCACAGTTGAACAGTTCATACTATTTTCTAGGTATGAGAGAAGAGGTGAAAATTTTTGTAAACAAATGTAATATTTTCCAGTATGCAAAAGGAAAGAAACAAAACATTGGATTGTATCATCCATTGCCTATTCTAGATAGGCCTTGGGATGCAAGAAGCATGGATTTTGTGTTGGGATTTCCAAGGACACAAAGAGGAAGTTATTCCATATTTGTGGTATTTGACATATTCTCAAATATGGCACATTTTATCCCATGCCAGAAAACTAATGATGCAACACACATTGCAAATTTGTTTTGCAAGGAAGTTGTGAGACTTCATGGATTGACCAAGAGTATTGTCTTAGATAGGGACACTAAATGTGTTGGTCATTTTTGGAGAACATTGTGGAAGAAGCTAGGTAAAAATATTTCTTTTAGTTCATCATATCACCCTCAAAAAGATGGATAGACTGAGGTGGTAAATCGGAGCTTGGAAAATTTGTTGAGAAGTTTAGTCACTAAACATCATAGCCAGTGGGATCAAATTATGTAACAAGCAGAGTTTGCATATAATGACTCACCAAATAGAAGTACAAGAAAAATATCATTCCAGATAATGTATGGGATGAAGCCAAGAGGAGTATCAAAATTTAGAGACCTAGAGCAGACTGAATTCAGAAGCGCTGGAGCAGAAGACTTCTCTACAAAAATGCAGAAGCTTCATAATCAGATCAAGGAGCACTTTTAGAACAACAATGAAGAGTATAAACGAAGAGTTTACCATCACATAAGAGAAATTCAATTTAAATTAGGAGATCAAGTTTTAGCACACTTGAGGAAGGAAATATTCCCAAGAGGAACATATAACAATGTGAAGTTGAAGAAGATTAGACCATGCAAGATCCTAAGAAAATTTGGTAACAATTCTTATGAGATAGAGCTTCCAGAGGATGTGGGAATGTCACCCATATTTAACATTTTAGACCTATATCCTTACAAGGAAGATGACACCAAAATATCAGAAGATCAAGAGAAGATTAACTGGGAGAAGAAGATTCCTGTAGAAAAAAATCCACAGATGGAGAAGATCATGTATTAGAGGATTGGTAAGAATACTAGGAGGAAGACGTATTTTGAATATTTGGTCAAGTGGAAGGGACACCCAATAGAAGATTCCAGTTGGGTAAATGAATTTTATGTCTAGAAGCATGGAATGTCGGTGCAGGATCTCATGAACATAATTCCAAGAATTTTTTCCCAGAGGAGTATGATGCAAGATCATCATCAACAAAGCATACATGGAAGGAAAACACAATGCCTAGCATGCCTTTTTGAATAAATTTTGAATTTTAAAAGATAGTGTATCTCATAAATCTTCTGAGTAAATGATGAATCAAATAAGTCTTAATGGTTGGAGTCTAGATGATCGCATGAGATCGGGGA
>JASDQU010751113.1:44070-56671 GCA_032191745.1 Picea mariana | reverse complement strand
GTTACAAATGTTTAGGCTCTTAACCACTTGGCTAAAAGGAGAGAGCATTGGAAATCTTTGAAGAATTTTATAGAAGAATTCCCCTTGGTCAATAGGAATGTAGTGAGGGATTTTAATATGGTCCTAGAATCAAGAGATAAAGGGAGTGATCTATATCCAAGAACAATTTAGAGAGGACATTACAAAAGAATGGAGGCTACTAGACATCTAACCCAAATGGGGTAAATATTGTGGACCAATAGGAGAGTTAGAGATTGATTTATTGTAGAATACTTAGTTAAAATCCTTGTTTAAGGTTCTTATATTGACGAAGGCATCACCCTCTCCTTAAAAGTGCTTCCAAATTTAGTGTTCAACCATAGACCTATTTCTCTATCTACAACTAGTGACAAGAGTTTTAATCCCATTCCCTTTCATTATGACTCGTCCTCATTTATTCAATAAGGTTTCTTAGAGATTTTGACAAGGGCCTTGAGTACTCCTTTCGTTAGCTCAATATCCTATATTTTGGAACATAAATTGAAAAATATGAACAATAATATGAATATGTGGATCAAACTTAGGGGCCCACAATATATTCCCATTCAAGAAACACTACAAACACCCATTTAGAGCTAGCGGATTGTGCCAACCATATAGAAGAAATGGAGATATTTTTGGTTAGGAATTTGCTATAAATTCTTTCACATGGGTAAGTACATGGAGAAAATAAAAAATGCGAGAAAATATGCCTAGATTTTTGGAGAGTATATCCGTCCATATGTTGAACATAAAGCAACTCTAATTTGGGGGAATTTTCAAGAAGGTGTTCTAAAAAATATTGTCGCTAGAGGTCACATTGTTGTGTTGCAAAAATATAGATTTGGCTGAAACAAATGTAGATATCCAAGAGAAATATTTGATATCCAAGCAATGGTTTTTAAATTAGTCCATAACTATCAAGATTTCCTTTTGTGCCCGTGTGAAAAGAGACGTTCTTCAACAATACACATGTCTTTAAAGTGTTATAATCTCATCCCTATAAAATTGGTAATAAGTCAAGAGATTGTACTTTTGTGAATGGTGTGCAAATGAGAAAATTTCAATCACTCTGTTCATATGAAATTGTTGGATTTGAGATTGTAGAGCATCTTTACAATAAAAATAATTTTCCAAATGTTGTAGCTTGCTTGATGTAGTGGTATTCAAAATTAAGAAAGAATTGATTAATATGGTTTTCGGTAAAAATATTTTATGTCTTTGGGCGATAAAATATCATTTTTATCGAAGTTAGTTAGTTTGGCCTTAACTTTGTTCCAATCAATTTTTAGAACTATTGGGTAGCTCATAGGTTTTGGAAGCACTGATAATGCCAATATTTACAAAATGAGTATAGTTTTTTTGTATAGAATTTATTATCCTTTTGAAGGATGATATTTTTCTTCTTTAAGGACTTTATTTCATCCACCATAACTAGAATGGGTTGTTTCAACCCATAGGCAATTTGATTTGACTCACACTTTTGAATTTTGACATTAAATTCAACAAGATAATCAATTGGATTCATACCAATGTGATTTGTAAATGAGGGAATCATATTCCACTTGATTCACCAACATGGATACCATGCAAAAGTTTCTTCTAAGCTTTGATCTCAATCTTATATAGAGATATTTGTCTTTGAAAATACTACTAGGCCTTTGTCCTCAGTGAAGCCTCTGCTCGAGAATGATTATATCGCTCCTTTATCTATATAACCTTCACAAGAAACTAGATGAAAATGTGATGTAAATTCTCTATTCACAATGAGCAAATTAGTGTTAGGTCTTTGACTCTGAATAGCCTACTGTCCCATATGCCAATAAGGTCTCTGAGTTGAAGTTATGGGGTGTACTCTCTCTTTTGTATACTCTACCCAGGACTCAAGATTCTCATCAATAAAATGGAGTAGCTATGTCACTTTTTCAATCAGATAATGAGATCACAATGATCAATCTTATCCACACAAATGTTTGTCTGACTGATTTCTTGACTAAAGATAAGGCAATGTAAATATAGATATGTTATTTCTTCTAAGAACTCTGGTCCTTCCAACAAGTTCTTGTGGAAATAAAAACAAACCTCTCCTCTCCTGCACCGTCTCAAAATAGGTATGGTTCTCTAGTCTCCAACCAATGGAAATATTCTCCTTACTAGTGTTATCTTTTTTAGCTCGAGAGGTACTCCACATGTTTTGTCTTGTATGTGAAAGTAGCCTTATATTTACACTACTAGACACTTGGCTTTGTAATGGGTTTTTTAAAGTTGTAATAAAGTGGTTCTTTTATGTAAGTGACTTTTTAATGAAGTATACCTTCTAATATTAAAGTGAATTTATTTCATATAGTTCACTTATGTTATAAAGTGAAATTGTACTTTAATATTTTAAGTGATTTATTTTGGAGGGAATGAATCATGTCCCTTGATCATGTAAAGGAAAGATTAGATCTTGGACTTTGGATTTAGGGATGGGGAAGGTGAAAGATCAGTTTCGTATTATAAGAGAATGCATTGGGTGGTGTGCAAGACACAATGAGAAGAAGAGATTGAGAGATTTCTGAGAGAGCTTTGTGGAGGAGAGGAAAGGGAAACAATATGGGTGCATTTCTCAAGGAAATTTTCTATTTAGAAGTGGATAAAATTTATTGTTGTTATGGAGGCCATACTGTATGGATCCGTACAGTCCATACAACAAGGAAGATGGCACGTTTTCCAAGGTAAATTGTGGGCACAAAAATCAAGGCTATTTGGAGTGTTTCTTGTTGCAGAAGGGGCCGTGCAGTCTATCCATATAGCTATTGTTTGGCACATTTTTTGAGGTGCTATCCAGTAAAGGAGAGCCATACAACAGTACATATTTGGCACATATATCTGGGAAGAAAGGAGTGGGACTGTTGGGTGTTGTAAGTGGATTTCTCTTGTTGGAAATTGTAATTTTGCTGCTGATATAACTTTTCTGAAGCCAGTAAAATATCTCTCTCTCTCTCTCTCTCCCTCTCTCTGGGTTTCCCCACATTGGGGTTTTCCCTGGCTGGTTGCCTAAATTTTTGAGTATTACATGGATGTGTGATTGGTTTTAATTGTGTTTATTCCACTGCAAAAGTTCTTGGCAATGTGTATTTCTGCTCATAATATTTTCTGAATATGAGTTTATACATTTCAGAGTTCATAGATGATAGTTATCTCTAGGTTGATAAGTGTATGAAAAAATATTGTGCATGTTGATTTTATTATTAAATTTCTACATGGTATCAGAGCTTGGGCTCTGAGTGATAGTGAGGAGTGATATTTTTGGGCAAGATTTGAAAGGGGAAACTTGATTGTTTGTTTTCCATTGAACAATTGACAGGAAAATGGCTGTTTTCATTATGTATGAGGACCGATTGGATGGGATTTACAACTATTTTCAATGGAAAGTCATGATGTCGGCTATTATGAAGGAAAACAAGATTTGGATTTTTGTAAGCACCATAGTTGTTTTTCCATCAAAAAACCCTATAGCTTTGGATTTACATGAGGTAAAGGAGGCCAAATATCAGTGGATTATTCTGGATGGGGTCAAGGACCACGTTATCCCACACTTGGATGAGAAGAAGACAACCAAAGACACGTGGGATGCACTGAAAAAATCGTACGAGGAGAAGAATGAAAACTAGAAGATAGCCTTGAAGGATAAACTGCATGATACCAAGATGGGTAAGGGGGGAGAGTGTGTCTTCTTATCTTACCTGGGAATCTCAAGTGAAATATGAGCTGGCTGCAGTTGGGGAGGTCATATTAGATTCAGAGTTGGTGAGGATAGTCTTGAAATGCTTCACCAAGGAATAGGAAGTCTTCGTGAAGTGTGTGGTGGGTTGTGAGCATATTCCAGATTGGATCAGAATGTGGGATGATTTCACTCAGGAGGAGATTCATGAAGGATCTCAGAGTAGTGTATAGAAGACATATGGAGCTGATGAAGATGTTTCTCTTGCTACAAAGGGAATGTGGAAGAAGAAAGGAAATTCTAGGAGGGACTTGAGTAAAGTCAGATGTTATTTTTGTAACCAGTTGGGGCACCTTGCTTCTCAGTGTCCCGAGAGGAAGAAGAAGAAGAAGGAACTATAGGGGAATGATAAAAATGCTACAACAACCATGGAGGAATTTTCATCCAAGTTTGATATGGAATTTTATTTGGTTACTCTAGTATCTAGTGCCGGTAGTGGGGGATTTGGGGGTGATAACAAATGGATTGTTGATAGTGGAGTCTCTTGTCACATGATGAGAAGCTTGCGAGTATTCCTTATTATCATAGAGATAGGTCCTGAACGACTGGTGGAGAGTGAAGGAGGTATGGCACAAGCTGTATGTGGAGTTGGTGTTAGAAAAATAGGTGTGCTCATTTCACCATAGACAATATAGAAACATTGTCACCCAACCATAGGCTGAAGCCACCCCCGAGCACCTTAACCTTGACAGAGAGAATAATTTCAGAAGAAAACCCTAGAACCAATAGCCAACCATGGTAGCATACCTCTCTCGAGAGATAGCCTATCGAGCATAAATTCCAAACCATAACCAAAGAGAAAGTCCAATCCAAAACTGAAATGCCAGTTGCAACAACTGCAAATACAACTCCTCTCCAGAATTGCACACCACTGGTCTTATGCAGTTGTGATAGTGAGAGTGAAAAATGAGCTCTAGCACCCTCTTATTTATAGTCCTCCAAGTGACGTAACTGGGCCAACTTCTCTTCCTAGAGACTAATAACTCAATATTAATTTTTATCTTGAGCCAAATTTTCTTCTAGGGGAATCACTGTCTATGGTATATCAACAATCTATCAGACCATTTTCATTACAACAATGATTGTCCAATCTGGACCATTTTCTGAAATGGAAAATTCCCGTCTGTCAGAAATCTCAAACCATTTTCCAAACTGGAAAGGAACTTCCCATCCTGGACCATTTTCTTGAACTAAAAATGACTGTCCATAAATCAATAACATATCAGTGCTCCCTCCCAACTTGGGAGTAATCAATTCCTTTTACAATAAGGAAGTTGTCTCCATGATCCCCATCTTGTCTCTTAAGTACACAATATTTTCATCTTGGACATAGGCTTTACCAAAATATCTGCTATCTGCTCATTTGTGGAGATATACTAGAGAACCACTTCTCTCTTCTGGACTTTATCACAGAAAATACAATGCTTGATCTCAATGTACTTCGACCTGTCATGGAACACTGATTTCTCTGAAAGCTTCACATGGCTATGACCATTACAATATATCATGGTTGAATTCAACATCTGATAAGATGGTCCAAAAATAAACTTATTGCTTCTGTACAAGCATCACAAGCTGCAATATACTCTGCTTCTGTAGTGTTGATTGCAACAAACTTCTTCTTTCCTGCTTGTTCATGAAATCATGGAAAAGCTCAAATTGAAACATATCCAAGTAGAAATTCTTCTGTCATTTACACTCCCCACCCAATCTGAATCAATAAACCCATGAAGATGTATATCATAACTCAAATGTCCCACAAGGAAAATATCCGGCTGAGTATTCTCTGTATACATTAACGAGCCAATCAATTATTGATACAGAGACAGATCTACTGGATTAGAGTCTCTCAACTTCTTCGGATCTGTTATCATGGGAGTTTTCCATGGATTAGAAATCCATCATCTCGGAATTATGAGTAGCCATTTTGATACACTATCTCTGTCATAAAATTTTTTCACCACACTTCTTCTGTATATGAGATACTCTGCATCAAGTTGCTTGAATCCATACATGGTCTTCTTATATATGCATACATAGGTATCTTTCTGGTATAAGATTCTTTCTCAATTTTCTTTATTGGGAAGAACGATATTTTACATGTAAATTTCAATATATGGATACTACAAGAGGTATATCTGGTTTATTGGAACAAGCTGTCGTCATAGTCTTTTACCTCCTTCTGGAAGAACCTCTAGTTCCGAATCTCGCAATGCTTCCATTCATAAGTCTTTTTCATATTTTCTTACATACACTGTTCTTCATCACAACTTCCATTTCTTCTACTTGATTGCTTCTAGTGGGTTCAAACCAAGCTGGTAGTCTTATGATTCTCTGTATACTAACTGGTTGTTCCATATTTTATTTCTTTCTTGGAATATTCATGTTCTTCCTCATGTTTCTATTTAACTTTGTGGTCCATGGAGTCTTCTATAGATTCCACGCCCTTCCTTCATGAAGGTTCCAACTTCTTCCTTTCATCATAGGAACATAGATGTAGATGGACAACCAAGGATACTTAAGGTTTTTTTTTGAAGAAGACTTCTTCTAGAGTCAAAGTGAACACATGATGCTTATCATGACTGCTAATTCCAATGGGGAACATGGACAGATACTTTATAATCTTCACGGATTCTTCAATGGATCATATCATTTAGGATTAGCTCCCTCCTAATCCCTGATTCATGCATGAATGCATGCTCTTCTTTTGGAATTCTCCAATAAACTCCCTCCATCTAAGAGATTCCATGCTTCCGTTTGCATCCTTATTACCTTATGCAAAGTGTCACAAGTCTTATTCTAATTTCCTCTTGATTAATGAATTCTTTATGGTTTGAATCCTTTTGGATCTCTTCAAATTTGATTCTAATTTCAGCCTATCTGGCAGTTGTTACTTATATAATAGATTCCTCAGGAATTAGTCACCAAATATTGTCAACGTACTTCATCTTTTTCATGTACATACTTGAATTGTAGTCATCATAATAACAATCCTTATTTTTTTTATTCTTCCATAGGTATCATTTGACTGACCATCTTATATTCTAATAAATAGATACACATGATATTTACAGGAACTATGTAAACAGGTTATGTACAAGAATATTGTTACCTTGACTATAATAAGAAGTCTGCTTTATCCTGATCGACTTTCTTTAAGGGTTCCTTTCCTTTGACAACTGTTTCTTTGTATGTTTCCTTCCTTTTATTTAACTCAGGACAATGGTTCCTGTAGTGACCATATTTTCAATAGTTGAAGCATTATATCCTTTTCATGATTCCGACAAATGCATCCCATGTCTTGGGAAGGCCATTGAGTACTATGTTTACCAATTCCTTTTTATAAAATGATTTCTTCAATAGCTTGCAGTTGATCTCTTAACTGAGAGAGATTCTCACAAAGTATGATGTTATGCTATCATCATCATTCATTTTCATGTCACATAGCTCATTCTTCAGACTTATTACTTGTCCAATGTTTATGACCGAGAAGAGGTTAGTTAGGGCATCATACATATTCTTAAATGAGTAAAGATGAGAGATGTAGGGTATCAAGTGGTCTTCCACTATGATACTCATACTGTTGATGTCATTGTCCTTGAACTTCTCCATAACTGCAACATTCTGAGGTTCCTTCTCTTTTCCTGCTTCAAACCGTGGTTCCACGATCTTTCCTTTCATGATATCCAACACTTTATTCTTGGCAAGGATGAGGTCAATCCTTGTATTCCATGCTTTGAAGTTAGAATCCCCTTCTAACTTGTTTTCTGAATTTACAGAGTAATTCATGTCTGCTTTGACTTGGTCGATCTTTGAATTTGACCAAAAACTCAAACTTGACGTCTTGGCTTGCTGAGAGTACGAGGAGGTGCACTAGGATAGGGAACACTAGGCTATCCAAGAATTAGGTCAAGCTATTCACTTAAGGTGCCTTAACAAGAGGGTTATTGTTTCGTTTCTGCAATAAAAATTTGATTGCAATTTCCACTGTAACTGGGCAAATCCTCCCAATCTATATTCCAGCGGTTAGAATGTCTGAAGATAGTGTGGGCCCATAACCTATTAGAAAAATAGGTGTGCTCATTTCACCATAGACAATATAAAAATATTGTCACCCAACCATAGGCCAAATCCACCCCCGAGCACCTTAACCTTGAAAGAGAGAATAATTATGGAATAAAACCCTAGAACCAATAGCCAACCAAGGTAGTGTACCTCTCTCCAGAGCTAGTGTACCAGGAAAAAGGTCTAAACCATAACCAAAGAAAAATTCCAATCCAAAAATGAAATACCAGTTGCAACAACTCCTCTCCAGACTTGTGCACCACTAGTATTATGCAGTTGTGAGAGTGAGAGTGATAAATGAGCTCCAACTTCCTCTTATTTATAGTCCTCCAAGTGACCTAACTGGGCCGACTTCTCTTCCTGGAGACTAATAACTGTATATTGATTTTTCTCTTGAGATGACTTGTCTTCTAGGGTTATTATCCAACATTTTAGGGTTTCTCTTGCTTCCCAGAATATTATAGTCTCATAAAAGGTTACACGTAGAGGTTAATACCTCCCACAACTACCATAATATTGAAAGTTGGAATGGTTAGATTTCGACTCGAGTATGGGGGAATCCTAGAGGTTGACGGAGTTCTTTTTTTCCCAAGGTTGAGGGTCAACTTGCTTTCAGTCTCAGCCTTGGAGGATGTTGGATATTGTACATTGTTCAAGAGGGGACATGTATTTATTTATAGGGAGGGAGTGGACCCCATTGAACCATATCTAATTGGTGATCGAGTGGACAGGTTGTACATGTTTCAAGGACAACCTTTAGGGTATGATTCAACGTTAGATGAGGAGAAGGAGGCTCTTGAGACTACGATGGTCCCAAGGATTCAATCTTTCATTCCGAGAGAAGAGAGGGAGTATTTTCTGAGAACCGATAGGAGGCTTAGCTAGTGTAATCAAACCAATGCTCAGGGTGGAGTGGATTTTCCTAGGAGCTCAGGGTTCAGGTTGGCTATTAGGAGGAGGTCTTCTGGTTTGAGTTATATGGAGGTGTTGAGGTTGTCTCCAGGTTCAGAGGGAGCTCCTACTATGAACATTGTGATGGGACCGGATGATGGTGATGGAAACGAGTACATCCCTCACTAAGAGGGAGTGTTAGATTTTATAGCTCGTGAGGTACTCCACATGTTTTGTCTTGTATGCGAAAGTAGCCTTATATTTTCACTACTAGACACTTGAATTTGTAATGTTTTTTTTAAATTTGCAATAAAGTGGCTCTTTTACGTAAGTGATTTTTTCATGAAGTGTACCTTCTAATATTAAAGTGACTTTATTTCATAAAGTGCACTTATGTTATAAAGTGAAATTGTACTTTAATATTTAAAGTGATTTATTTGGGAGGGAATGAATCACGCCCCTTCAACATGTAAATGAAATATTAGATCTTGGCCTTTGGATTTAGGGATGGGGAAGGTGAAAAGACACTTGGAAGGTGAAAGATCATTTTTTGAATTATAAGAGAATGCATTGGGTAGTGTCCAAGACACAATGAGAAGAATATATTGAGATATTTCCGAGAGAGATTTGAGGAGGAGAGGAAAGGGAAGCAAGCTGGGCGCATTTGCCAAGGAAATTTTCTGTTTAGAAGTCACTGAAATTTACTGTTGTTAGGGAGGCCATACCGTACAGATCTATACAATCCATACAACAAGGAAGAGGGCATGTTTTTCGAGGAAGATTGTGGGCATAGAAATTGAGGTTGTTTGGAGTGTTCTTGCTGCAAAAGGGGCTATACAGTTCTGCCTGTGCAACTGATGTTTGGCACTTTTTTGAGGTGATGTCCAACAAAGGAGGGTTGTACAACAATATGGATTTGGCATAGGTTTCTAGGAAGAAAGAAGTGGGACTATTGGGTGCTGTAAGTGGATTTCTCTTGCTGAAAATTGTAATTTTTTTGCTGATATAACTTTCCTAAAGCTAATAAAATATCTCTCTCTCTCTTTGGGTTTCCCCACATTGGGGTTTTCCCTGGCTGGCTGCCTAAATTTCTAAGTATTACATGGATGCGTGATTGCTATTCATTGTGTTTATTCTTCTGCAAAAATTTCTTAGAAATGTGTATTTATGCTCATAATATTTTTTGAATATGAGTTTATACATTTTAGAGTTCATAGATGACAATTATCTCTAGGTTTCTAAGTGTATGACATAATATAGTGCATGCTGATTTTTCATTAAATTTCTACAACTAGAAGTCTATTAAACTTGTTAAGATTGTAAGTGTATCTCCCATAGAGCTCACGATTCTTCTCCCATCACCATTTCACTAGAAAATTTTGGATCCTCCACTACTCTTCCCTTGTTTTCTGAACTCCAATGTGTTAGAAAATAAAGATATGTGCTCATTTTCCCATAAAAAATATATCAATATTGTCACCCAACCATAAGCACAAAGGCCACCCCCGAGCACCTTAACCTTGAAATAGAAAATAATTATGGAAGCAAACCAATATCCAACCAAGGTAGTACATCTTTCTCCAAGGCTGGTGCACCAAGAAAGAATAACCAAATGCCAAGTAGAAATTCCAAACCATAACCCACAGAAATTCCAACCAAAAACTAAAATCCTAGTTGCAGTAACTACACTCCCTCTCCAAACTTGCACACCACTAGTCTTATGAAGTTGTGAGTGAGTTAGTGTCAAATGAGCTCTAACATCCTCTATTTATACTTCTGTATCTCACTTGACTGGGTTGACTTATTTTTCTGGTATGAGTTTCAAAATTTTATATCAATTACTTTTTGCAGGGAACGCTATACAAGTGACATCTCCCAGAAAGGCCAAAAATCAGCAAGTTGTGGGGAAGTTACCATAAATTCCACTTGGAACATCCAATTTTGATCAGACCTGTGGCATTGTAGAGAAGAAATATCAAAGAACTACAAAAAATAAAGTTTCATACCCAGAAGGGCCAAACATTTGGAGATACAACAAAAGAAATATTGTCTAGAAGAACCACCTCAAAATCAAGGTTCAAAAGTGATACTTGGCCAACATGCCACCCAAAAAGGGAACTTCTACACCAAATAAGCCTCCAGATAATCCTACATGGACTCTTGATGAAGGTGAAAAAATGCGTAGGGACATAAATGATTTACAAAAGAAGACAATAACAAAATATGAACTACAAGAGATGATGGAGGGTTTAAAAGGGGAGATCATGGAAGGATTGAAAAATTTCATAATAGAGAGGACACCTGAAAGTGAAAATGTATCCCATGAAATTCATGATGAGGACACAAGTAAGGTGAATCAAGAATGGAGAAATTCCAACTTTGGGTTGAAGACCAACCATGTTCCTAATATCGATATGAGGAAGTTTGATGGCATGGACCCAATCACATGGATACTTTATATGGAGCAATTCTTTGATCTACATAATGTGCCACATACACAAAAGGTATGAATTGCTTGTTTATATTTAGAACCCAATCAATTTGTATGGTATCGATGGCTTTGTTCTCACAAATCACTTGTCACTTGGACAATTTTCATGGAAGAAAAGATAGCACGCTATGAGGATACAAGGAGCAATACCTTCTTTAGCCAATTGATAAATCTCAAGCAAAAGGGTTCAGTTATAGAGCACATTGAGAACTTCCAAAGATTGAATATAAAGGTAACAAATATTCTATATGAGCACTTGATTTATGTATTCATAGGAACTTTAAAGGATAACATTCAACATGAGGTTCGCCTTTGGGAACCCAAATCATTGGAGAATGCATTTAAGGTGACAATAAATGTTGAAAGTAAAAATATGGCTATGGCTACTAGAAGGACCAATCCCAACATCTATAGAGAGAATAATGCTCCTTCTTCTAAAACACCTCAACCTACAAGGTTGATACCTCAACAATTGGAGGAAAGAAAAGAAAAAGGTTTATGCTTTAATTGTGACAGCAAGTACACTAAGGGACATAAGTGTGGTGAGAATAAATTATTCTACATAGATTGTGAAGAGGAAGAAGAAGAAGAAGAAGAACCATCTCAAGATGAAAATGTAGAAGCAATTTCGTCTGAAGAGTTGATTCCCATGATATCATGCAATGCATTGGCTTGAATTAGCACTCCTCAAACCCTAAAGATCGAAAGATACATCAAAAATAAAAAGGTAATAGTCCTAATTGATTATAGCATAAATCATAATTTCATTCACTATAAATTAGCCAAAGCTCTCAATTGCTTTGTATATCCAGCGCCAGAGTTTCAAGTAATGATTGCAGATGGAAGAACTATCAATTGCTTAGGAAAATTTAATAAGATCAATCTTACTATGGGGGAATATGTAATGAATATTCCAATGATTGCTATACCCATGGGTGGTGTTGATGTTGTACTAGGAATTCAATGGTTACAATCATTAGGAACAATGGCTTTTAATTTTCAAGAATTTTTCATGAAATTTTCATTGGAAGGAAAATAAATTGAGTTAAGAGGTATCACAAGGAAACCCGATAAGGTGATAAGCTCTAATGTCATGACAAAATTATTGAAAAAGGGGTATCAAGGTGTTATTGCACAACTATGCTCACTAGATGTTCAAACATCTAAGCCATCTATTCCTCAATATATCAAAGGTATCATTGATAAGCATTCCAAAGTATTTGAAGATATTCCCAAAGGTCTTCCACCCACTCGAAATCATGATCATGAAATTCACCTAATTCCTGGGAGTGTTCCTCCTAACATCAGGCCATACAGATACCCTTATGCCCAGAAGAGTGAAATTGAGCACATGGTTGAAGAAATGTTAG
>JASDQU010751112.1:19355-35860 GCA_032191745.1 Picea mariana | reverse complement strand
TTGATTGATGTTTTTGAGGAATAAGCCCAGCTTGAGCCTTCATTGGGGAGGAAGCCCACCGGTTGTATACCATAGCCTAGACCTTGGGACAAGACATAAGATGGATGTTTCCTTTGGAGGAAAAGGAAGACACCTTGGAGGAACTCACCTGGCCCTTACAGGCCCAATGACTTGCCTTTGGAGGATAAGAGGTCATCTTAGAGGGCTTGACATCATCCTAGGGATAGGGTTTTGGTGGTGATGTTATGTTTTGATGGAAACTCGGTACGTTTGGATAAGGAGGATCCATTTCACCATGAGGAGATGCCTTCCACATGTGAGGGAGGCCTTAGGAGGCCCAACAACTTCCTCTATATTTCTCAACCGCTTGCTAAAGTTCCAAGGTGTCACCCTATAAGTGGTTGACGTCACACTTAGGGTTTCTTTTGTGCATTTTTTAAAGTTAAAATAAAATTGCTTTGTAAAGAGGAAAAATAAAGGGGGATGGCCCCCTTGTTTTTTGGTTTACCCTAATTTTATGTGGACAAACTATTTTTGAAATCCTAGTATAAACAAAGGCTTGAATCTTTTCATTATATCATAGTTGTCTCTCATGGGAGAAAGACTAGGCTGAAATTTGCACCCTACTTGGGCAATTTGGATTATCTCTCTCTTATGTAACTATCTTTTTGTGTTTTCTCTTGGTATATTGTGGATCTAAGGTGGTGTGCACCTCTTGGAGGATTTTTCTCTTGCTCATGGATGGACATTTCTCGGTAAACTAGGGTTTGATCTTGCCATTTTTGGAATTGTTAAGGAAATGTTTGCATTTTGTTGGTGTTTTGTTCTAGTTTCATTGATAATATTGTCTTAAAACCTTGGAGACATATAAGGACATACACCCTCCACCAAGGTTCATGTTATTTACTAGTTGATAAGCCATTTTTACAAGGTTTCTAGGAGGAGTAAAAGGACTTACATCCTCCTAGCCTTACCTTTGTTGGTTTTGCATGCTCTAGGGAGTAGAAGGGCCTACACCTCTAGAGATATTGAGGAACCAAACCTTATAATCAATACTCCATTTAACCATATATTAAAGGCACTAATATGAAAATTTAGATTGGATAAACAAAATAGTTGCATTGGATAATGTGTTTTGTGGAGATATTTCAATTGTCTAAAGTGGAATCATTTTTACATACTCTTAGCTTGCTTGAGCCACTAGGGCATCTAACTTAGCCAAGTACATCTTATTTATGTTATAAAATTTATGCTACAACCATTAAGGCTGCAACAAACTCATTTAAACTTCATTCTCTTACTCACTATTCAACCATCAGAAATTGCTAAGAAGTTTCCATAATAATATAGTAGTCATTGTGCATCTTTTGGGTGGTTTATTTGTGATTTTTGGTGGTTGAATCTTTCTGATGTAGAATTTTTTTTCTACATCCATAAGGATTCTATAATAATTCTCCAAAAACACTATCTAGCATCCCTCTTTCACCATCAAAGTTTGTGCTTGAATATTGGAAAGTTATCTACTAATTAGTGCTTCATTGTCCAACAACTAATTTATAATTTTGATGGTTATTTCTGCAGTAATTAGTTGATTTCATTGCTGATATATATTCTTGTTTAATAATGCAATATAGGACATCAAGCTTCACTTTCTTTTCCGTTGGACATATTGGCTTGTATCACGATCATTTGTCTTGTCTCGGGCATGTTTAACATCTTGGTGCACATACTCAAGTCTTTGGAAAATATCCTCCATTCACAAGACTCATTTCCAAGCCATCTTCCACCTCTTACTTTGACCTATAGGTGTTACCCATGATTTTGGTCATCATGATGGTGTGTTAATGATGGTGTACTCATGCTCTTCATAACAACTTTCTCCTGAGAAAAGTTACTGTCATCTCTTCCCAGAAAACTGACTTTTGAAGAGGGTTCATAGGCTGCTAATGTATTAGGGTGCGATAATGATCCATTCTCGTAGGCTGCCTTAAGCCAGGGTGTGAACTTCTCGCACTGTGTTGAATAGCCAGGGTGCAAACTCATCCTAAAGCATGGAAAAATATGAATTCTCGATGTTTCTAGAAGGGAATCTTCTAGAAGAATGGGTTGGCATTCGAATGGTTATCCTTGTACTAGATTCCCTGATATTTTGGGATCATTCTTATCCAAGTAACTATCTCATTCTCTTCTATATATTGAGGGAATTATCATGGAAAAGGTTAAGCAATATTCATTGGAGAATTGGTGGAATAATTGTGTGAAGGACTTAGCTTGAACAACAGCTTGGAGACTCTAGCAAGTCTATCAAGAGGATTTGATCTTCTTCATGCAAGGATTGAGAAAGTGTGTGTGGTGGAGCCAAGAGCCATCGAAAGGAAGCTTGCGACATCAAGGTTATTAGGTTGTAATATTTACTTTCAATTAATATGATATAGTGGCATGTCCCTTTCCCATAAAGCTATTTCCGCTTTATTGTGTAATTCCTTGATAATACACATAAGTTGACAGTTGAATATATTGTGCTATCTTCACTTTGGTTGGTTTGTGTTGTCTTGGTATTGACCTCATGAGAGCACCGGAGCAAAGCGGGAGCAACAAAGACCCTAGGAAGCGATAGTAAGGTATGTTATTTGTTTCTTCCTCCTAGTTAATTCAATGGTCAAAACTTAGGGAAAGAGTCATGTCCTGTCTTGTTTTTTTCTAGATCCAGGTGGATCTAGGGAGATCTGTTAGTGTCCACACCTACCGATTAGTCCGATAACAATAGGGGCATCACTTTGTTGAGGAAAAGATATGAAATGATCTTACTGAAGCATTTTCAGATTTTGCTTGGCTAAAGAAAAATAGACGGGAATGTCACCCTTTGTTTATAGCCATCAAAAATAAAATCCTAACTCACAAGTATTGATTACAAGTGCTTAGGCTAGTCTTTTTTACAATTAAAAGATTGCTGGAAAATTCATTTAAATATGATTTTATGAATAAAATAGTTGCTGAAATAAATGTAGAGACAGGAGTAAAGACACCAAGATGATAATCAAGACATACGAGACATAAAGAAATCCTTTATTTCATTCCAATTCACCAAGAGACATTCTTTTTACAAAATTTCATGAAGAAATTTTGGACCAAAGTCAAATTTAGACATCCCCGATGGAACATACAAAAGGACCTCTGACAGAAAATAAAAAAACTGAACTCTAAAAGATGGATCAACTTGCCACAGATTGTTTCCCAATCGAATCTGCAAAATAGCCTTTTTCAGTCATGAGAACTAATTCACAAACAAACAAGTCTACACAAACTATAAAAGATAGATCAACACCTCTGAAAAACAAGTGTCTGAACGATGTAATTCAACCCTAAATCTTGATGTCTACAATAAGACCCTGCTATCATAAAAAAAATTAGGCTGTGATAAATTAAGAAATGAATGAAAACTGAACTATCTCCGCATAAACTCAAAGGGAAAACCTTAGTATGCTTCTCCTTCTATCCTCCAACTAAACCAAAAAGGATGACAGAGAGCCTTTATGGCTGCTAACACTCAGAACGACCAATAAAACTTTGACTTCAAACATTGTTGCAGTGAAAACCAGCAACGATTCATTCCAAAAAAATATCACAAATTTACACAGTTGCCATACTTAAGGAAAGCACAAACCCATACATCCGAGCCACTATCTATTTCATAACCAAAGCAATTTCATGGATGGCAAAAAGACATACCTGTAACCAAGAACACCTTAAAAACGTGAGTTGGTCGAGTAGTTCTTCCTCTACTTGAAAGTCAGAGCCTAACCTATCAAACACAGTTGAACAATATCCCAACTAGGGTGGAGGCCAGTGGAAAGAGTAAGGGTGATGTGCAGTAAATGCACGTCGCCTCCACCCCCAGTCAATTAATTCCTTAGTACATGCCAATAATCTTCCCATTAACTCATTCAATTAAACCATGTATTGAAACCATCACCCACTAATTTCCACTAGCGCGATCCATATCACATTTATCCATTTCCAACTTATGCCATATCATAAATCAACCATGTTTCATATAACTCAAACAAATCACATAGCTATTAACTTGTTATCTAGGATTATCATGATCATTTCAATTTCGATGCATGTAGAGTAGTATATTAGCATATTTTAATTCCTTCCCTTTGCATTTGTTTTTATTGATTTTTTCCAACTGTTCTTTACGTATTGTTACTAACATGTCTGTTGTGTAGGTGTCAAAGTAACGGATCCAGGAACAAATAACAATGGTAGCAATGGATAACATAGGCAATTGTAACATGCGATTAGAGCTTAGAACAAAACATAACATGCCTTACCCATCATTCACTTGTCGTACATAACATGCCTTATTCATTTCCAATAAAAACTCAGATTTCATCAATGATGTAAGAAGTGTCGAACAACATCATAACCATGAAATAAGAACTAGACCTAATCTTCGAATCTACAAGGGGGTCCCACCTACTAGTATTATTTATATTGTTATCTTATAATAATAGGCTTTGGAAATACTTTGAGGGAAAAACCTCATTGCGATTTTAATCATCAACACACTTTCCATTACTCTAATTTCCATCTCATTTCCCCCTAGGGTCACCCAAGATGCTCCTTGAGGTGATTTTATCATCTCTAAAGTGAGGGGAGTACCTATATAAGGTGAGAGTGGGTATGCATTCCCATAGTTCTCGCCATCTTGTGAATCGGGTCGAGATTTTCCCAACCTACAATTTGTGTGATAACATGCCTCTCCTAAAATTATTTATTTTAGTTGCAAAAAGAAGCAAACTAAGAGGTATTGGCCTCACCTAAAATGATTGATTTTAAAGGGAGATGGAGATTTCTTAAGAAACCTTTTTCTGATTTCCCATATCACTCAAAGGTGCAAGGAAAGAGTGTTATAGGTGAATACTCTTGCAGACAAGTAGATTCCCTCTTGGTCTCTAGACTCCTAAGGCCAAGACAAAAAATTTCTTAACATGGACACTGACATCCTTTTATATCTAATCAAGCTAATATGCGAAGGAGAAGAAGAAAGATATGCACCTTATTAACGACGTTTGTCCTTGAAAAGTCCATGCTGAGCTTCAATCCTGAGCTCCCTAATAGGTCCTGTAGAACAAACAAAGATACAATGGACTTCCTACTCTACTGAGATTAGCTCAAATATAGATCCATCTATTGCAGACAAACTCATGTGGAACAAGCATAAGTTTAAAAGAAATAGGCCAAGCATTGATATTTTGATAAGAACAATTAAAGGTACTTACAATCCTTTGATGAAGGTGCAACAACTTCTTCCAGTTCTCCTTGTCCAATCCCTTTGATCAAGTAATCTACACTGATTGCTTTGATGACATATCACTTATGAGATCATAAGTTTCACATCTCCAATCTTTTTTTTTCATACCACTTATAGGATCATAAGTTTGGTATCAATCTCTAGTTTCTTCCTCCCTTTCACCATGAGGAGGCCTCGTTATATACCCTTGGAGAGGCCCAACCACTTGAGAGATATTTGGGATAAATTGAGGATTCTCTCCTTTAGTTGAGGATATTCCATAATATCATGCCTTGACCTTCTATTCAAATCCAACCACCTTCAGAAATTGAGGGGATTCTTCCCTGTTTTAGCTCAACAAACCAAAAATCCACTCAGAAAAGGTAGCGCTCCCCCAAAAGGGTGCACAGAGCGCTCAAACGCTCCCCCAAAGAGGCTCAGGGAGCGATAGCACTCCCTAACAGTGGGTAGGGGAGTGATCCTCTCCAAAATCCATTTTTGAGTGGTTCTTTTAGTGGCAAAAGGTTTGTACTCCTTGTCAACTGATTTCTCTTCTTCAAAACTAGTCTTTGAGGTGTCTTAAGTGTCCTTATGATGTCGTTAGAGGCATGACATAGGAAATATGGCAGTATGTTGTTTGTGACACTTGCGATAGTTGTGGTCAATATACGACACTTGTGGACAATATGCGACACTTACAACACTTGTAATGACGACACTTGTGATACTACTGAAGTGAGTAATTTTGATGTGTAACAGATTGCCCCCCAAAGTGCGAAGTTAGAAGACGATGATGACTGAATTACTTTGTAGAATTTTTCGAGCAAGGGTATGGACAGAGAGAGGCTGGAAAAAGATGCACATAACCATCAAACAAATATTATGACATGTTTCAAACCCAAGGCAGGCATACCTATGCTTGAGTGATAAAGACGTTTTAGGTATAGATGCCACAAAATACACTGCGGATCCATAATTATATTGACAAAAGGTATAGCCACTAAAGATACAATGTGGATCTATACTCCTATGATCTAAACTGATCGTAGCCATGAAGAATACAAAGTGGATCTATGAGATGACAAGACATAGCCATGACCAATACAAAGTGGATCTATGTAACAATATATGTGTCATAGTTCAAAAGAAAACTTCTTCACAACCTGGGAAAAGTATACATAAGAGTGAAAACTCAAACCAGGGTCTTCTTACTGATCCCGATGTAGTACAAATCTAATCATGTGAATAGATGTTAGATGTCGAACATGGTAGAAACCACTTGATTACTGGTCAATGAGGTAAACTGTTAACAAGCGCGAGGGAGATCACCATTGATATCAATGATTCCCAAGGTACTCTAGTACATTCCAACGAATGTGAATAGATGATATAAAGTCAAACATCCATGGAATCATCCGATCAGGGGTCAATGATGTAAACCCACTATCGAATGTGAGGAGGCCCACCATTGAGGCATGCAGGTCCCAAGGTACTAATTGGTTTCTAAGTCTAGTTCCTGGATAATGTGTTGAAGTCGACAGGAATAGACTCGTCGAAGGAGGGCCTTGATGTATCCCCCATCAATGACATGAAACTGAGATAGAGATTTAATTGGTAGATAAAATGAACACGGACTGACATGGGTATTGAAACATGATATTTGTGATGGTTGACTCTCGAGGAAGATACTTCCCTTGAACACTGAGGCACAACAACAAAAACGTGACATGGACCAAAAATTGATGATGCAGTGGATGTTGTGACTTTAGTCAGGTGACCCAAAGGAGTAAAAGAAACTCAGAGGATTGGCTCAGTATAGAGGTTCAACGGATTAAAATGCATGAAAAGACAAAGTTTCATGTTCAAGGGTGACCATAAGAGCTACTGGTAGTGTTCTCAAAATCTGCTTGGCTTGCTTCTTTCAATTTTTCCCCTATCCAGATAGACGAGTACCTCTTTTTAATGTAACAAGATCGAGGAGGGTAACACATGCTCGATATGACTCACCTTCGGTAAGTCCCTCTTCCTTTGTTTAGTAAACTGGAAGAAGTAAGGGTTCGGTCCCGTATGGGCCCTTCAATGTATGATTGTTTAACGAGTCCAGAGAAGGTAAAATCGATGGTTTTTCATATTTAGAGAGTTTGAAAACAACTTAAAGATGACTCCAATGTTGTCCTTTTTCATAATGTTAGTCTCGCGAGGATGAAAAAAAGAGATAAATTATCACTCGAAAGATGCCCTTTCAAACCTTTTAACGAGTGGGAAAGGAAGAAAGATCACTCAACAATCTTTTCATGTTTAGAGAGTCTTAAAAGAGCTTAAGGATGAATCCAAGGGGTTCCTTTTTCATATATCCATGCGAGTCCGAAAAAGTGATAAAATTCTACTCGGTTACATTCTCATGTTTATTCAAGCATGAGAAAGAACAAAGACTAAGTTTGGTATGCCCCCAACTTGAAAGCTAGTGGATTAACTCTAGAATGATCATAAAAGGCCGAAGACATGCCCTCCAAGCTTCAATTCATTCACCGACTTTGAGGTTGTCACCAATTTCTCTGCTAGATGGAGAAAAAGGATAAGAGTGGATGAAAAGAAGGTTCAAGAGAGGTGATTGTTTCATTTTTTAATGAGCTTGACACAAAAAAAGAACTATGCTCAGGGCTCCATGTTCAATCCCCAGATTTCTATTTCATTTTTTAACGAGCTTGCTACAAAGAGGAAAACTATGCTCAAAGATTCTATTTCATTTTTTAACTAGCTTGCTACAGAAAAGAGAAACTATGCTCGTGACCTCTGTTTCATTTTTTAACGATCTTGCTACAGAGAAGAGAAACTATGCTCGTGAACTCTATTTCATTTTTTGACGATCTTGCTACAGAGAAGAGAAAACTGTGCTCATGACCTCTGTTTCATTTTTTAACGAGATTGCCACAGAGAAGAGAAACTGTGCTCGTGGAATCTCCTTGATCATGGCTTCCAAGAGAATAACGCTCCGGAAGGACACCATGTCAAGGGACAAAATTCAGTCATGGATTCCAAGAGATCTTCACTGGATGGAAGAAAATCACTCTAGAAGGAACACATGTCGAGGGTCGCGACAGGGGTAAGGATATCAGGTTCCAATAGCCCTACCAGAGAGATCACCATGTCAACTACCAGATCTAAATCATCGGAAGTTGAAGTCATGGGAGACAATGGAAAAGCAACATTAGGAGGGAAGATAGAATGTATATCTCCCCGAATTTATTCATGAGGGAGAAGAAAAGAGGATCAATGATGGTTATATTCCTGAGGTAGTTTGTCGATGCTAAGCATTTCCCTGTCTTGGGCTTAGGAATATAGAGACCAAGAGGGAATCCGCTTATCCGCAGGAGGATTCACCTATAATAGAAATTGGCGACCACACTGGGGACTGACATCCTTTTATATCTAATCAAGCTAATATACGAAGGAGAAGAAGAAAGATATGTACCTTATTAACGATGTTTTTCCTTGCAAATTCCAGGCTAAGATTTGATCCTGAGCTCCCTAATAGGTCCTGTAGAACAAACAAAGATACAATGGTCTTCCTACTCTACTAAGATTAGCTCAAATATAGATTCATCTACTGCAGACAAACTCACGTGGAACAAGCATAATTTTGAAAGAAACATGCCAAGCATTGATGTATTGATAAGAACAAGTAAAGGTACTTACAATCCTTTGATGAATGTGCAACAACTTCTTCCATTTCTCCTTGTCCAACCCCTTTGCTCAAGTAATCTACACTGATTGCTTTCATGAAATCTCACATATTAGATCATAAGTTTCACATCTCCAATCTTTTATGTTCATACCACTTATAGGATCATAAGTTTGGTATCAATCTCTAGTTTCTTCCTCCCTTTCACCATGAGGAGGCCTCGTTATATAACCTTGGAGAGGCCCAACCACTTGAGAAATATTTTGGATAAGTTGAGGATTCTTCTCCTTTAGTTGAGGATCTTCCCTAAGATCATGCCTTGACCTTCTATTCGAATCCAACCACCTTCAAAAATTCAGGGGATTCTTCCCTGTTTTAGCTCAACAAACCAAAAATCCGCTCAGAAAAGGTAGTGCTCCCCCAAAAGGGTGCACAGAGTGCTCAAACGCTCCCCCAAAGAGGCTCAGGGAGCGATAGCACTCCCTAACAGTGGGTAGGGGAGCGCTCCTCTCCAAAATCCATTTTTGAGTGGTTCTTTCAGTGGAAAAAGGTTTGTACTCCTTGTCAACTGATTTCTCTTCTTCAAAACTAGTCTTTGAGGTGTCTTAAGTGTCCTTATGATGTCGTTAGAGGAATGAAATAGGAAATATGGAAGTATAATGTTTGTGACACATGCGACACTTGTGGTCAATATGCGACACTTGCGGACAAGATGAGACACTTACAACACTTGTAATGACGACACTTGCGACACTATTGAAGTGAGTAATTTTGATGTGTAATAGATTGCCCCCCAAAGTGTGAAGTCAGAAGACAATGATGACTGAATTAATTTGTAGACTTTTTCAAGAAAGGGTATGGATGCAGAGAGGTTGGAAAAAGATGCACACAACCATCAAACAAATATTTTGACATGTTTCAAACCCAAGGTAGGCATACCTATGCTTGAGTGATAAATACGTTTTAGGTATGGCCTCCACAAAATACACTGCGGATCCATAATTATATTGACAAAAAGGTATAGCCACTGAAGATACAATGTGGATCTATACTCCTATGATCGGAACTGATCATAGCCATGAAGAATACAAAGTGGATCTACAAGATGACAAGACATAGCCACGACCAATACAAAGTGGATCTATGTAATAGTATAAATGTTATAGTTCAAAAGAAAACTCCTTCGCAACCTGGGAAAAGTATACATCAGAGTGAAAACTCAACCCATGGTCTTCTTACCAATATCGATGTAGTATGAATCTAACCATGTGAACAGATGTCCTGATGTTGAACATGGAAGAAACCACTTGATTATCGGTCAATGAGGTAAACCGTTAACAAGCGCGAGGGAGATCACCATTGATGTCAATGATTCTCAAGGTACTATAGTGCATTCAAACGAATGTGAATAGATGAGCTGAAGTCAAACATTTGTGGAATCATTCGATCAGGGGTCAATGATGTAAACCCACTGTCGGATGTGAGGAGGCCCGCCATTGAGGCATGCAGGTCCCAAGGTACTAACTAGTTTCTAAGTCTAGTTCCTGTATAATGTGTTGAAGTCGACAGGAATAGACTCATCGAAGGAGGGCCTTGATGTATCTCCCATCAACGACATGAAACTGACACAGAGATGTAATTGGTAGATCAAATGAACATGGAATGACACGAGTATTGAAAAATGATATTTGTGATGGCTGACTCTCGAGGCAGATACTTCCCTTGAACACTGAGGCACAACAACAAAAACGTGACATGGACCAAAACTTGATGATGCAGTGGATGCTGTGACTTTCGTTAGGTGACCCAAAGGAGTAAAATAAACTCAGAGGATTGGCTCAGTACAGAGGTTCAACGGATTAAAAGGCATGCAAAGAAAAAGTGCCATGTTCAAGGGCGACCGTAAGAGCTACTGGTAGTGTTCTAAAAAACTGCTTGGTTTGCTTCTTTCAATTTTCCCCCCATCCAGATAGACGAGTATCGATTTTTAATTTAATGAGATCGAGGAGGGAAACACATGCTTGATATGACTCACCTTCGGTAAGTCCCTCTTCCTTTATTTAGTGAACTGGAAGAAGTAAGGGTTCGGTCCCATATGGGCCCTTCAATGTATGATTGTTTAACGAGTCCAGAGAAGGTAAACTCGATGGTTTTTCATATTTAGAGAGTCTAAAAACAACTTAAAGATGACTCCAGTGTTGTCATTTTTCATAATGTTAGTCTCGCGAGGCTGAAAAGGAGATAAATTATCACTCGAAAGGTTCCCTTTCAAACCTTTTAATGAGTGGGAAAGGAAGCAAGATCACTCAACAATCTTTTCATGTTTAGAGAGTCTGAAAAGAGCTTAAAGTCGACTCCAAGGGGTTCCTTTTTCCTATATCCATGCAAGTCCAAAAAAGTGATAAAATTCTACTTAGTTAAATTCTCATGTTTATTCAAGCACGAGAAAGAACAAAGACTAAGCTCAGTATGCCCCCATCTTGAAAGCTAGTGGCTTAACTCCAGAATGATCATAAAAGGCTGGAGACATGCCCTCCAGGTTTCAATTCATTCATTGACTTTGAGGTTGTCACCAATTTCTCTACTAGATGGAGAAAAAGGATAAGAGTGGATGAAAAGAAGGTTCAAGAGAGGTGGCTATTTCATTTTTTAATGAGCTTGACACAGAAAAAGAACTATGCTCAGGGCTCCATGTTCAATCCCCAGTTTTCTATTTCATTTTTTAATGAGCTTGCTATAAAGAGGAAAAATATGCTCAAAGATTCTATTTCATTTTTTAACGAGCTTGCTACATAAAAGAGAAACTATGCTCATGACCTTTGTTTCATTTTTTAACAAGCTTGCTACAGAGAAGAGAAACTATTCTCATGACCTCTATTTCATTTTTTAATGAGCTTGTTACAGAGAAGAGAAAACTGTGCTCATGACCTTTGTTTCATTTTTTAACGAGCTTTCCACAGAGAAGAGAAACTGTGCTCGTGGAATTTCCTTGATCATGGATTCCAAGAGAATAATGCTCCGAAAGGACACCATGTCAAGGGACAAAATTCAGTCATGGATTCCAAGAGATCTTCACTAGATGGAAGAAAATCACTCTGGAAGGAACACATGTTGAGGGTCACGACAAGTTAAGGAGATTAGGCTCCAATAGACCTACTGAAGAGATCACCATGTCAATTACCGGATCTAAATCATCGAAAGTTGAATTCATGGGAGACAATGGAAAATCAACACCGGGGGGGAAGATAGAATCTATATCTCCCTGAATTTATTCACGAGGGGGAAGAAAAGAGGATCGATGATGGTTATCATACTAAGGTAGTTTTTCGACACTAATCATTTCCCTGTCTTGCCCTTAGGAGTCTAGAGACCAAGAGGGAATATAATTGTCCGCAAGAGGATTCACCTGTAACAGAAATTGGCGATCATACTGGGGACTGACATCCTTTTAGATGTAGTCAAGCTAATATAAGAAGGAGAAGAATAAAGATATGTACCTTATTAATGACGTTTGTCCTTGCATAGTCCAGGCTGAGCTTCAATCCTGAGCTCCCTGATAGGTCCTATAGAACAAACAAAGATAAAATGGACTTCCTACTCTATTGATATTAGCTCAAATATATATCCATCTACTGTAGACAAACTCAAGTGGAACAAGCATAAGTTTGAAATAAATAGGCCAAGAATTGATGTATTGATAAGAATAAATAAAGGTACTTACAATCCTTTGATGAAGGTGCAACAACTTCTTCCAGTTCTCCTTGTCCAACCCCTTTTCTCAAGTAATCTACACTGATTGATTTGATGACATATCACTTATGAGATAATAAGTTTCACATCTCCAATCTTTTCTATTCATACCACTTATAGGATCATAAGTTTGGTATCAATCTCTAGTTTCTTCCTCCCTTTCACCATGAGGAGGCCTCCTTATATAACCTTGGAGAGGCCCAACCACTTGAGAGATATTTGGGATAAGTTGAGGATTCTTCTCCTTTAGTTGAGGATCTTCCCTAATATCATTTCTTGACCTTCGATTCGAATCCAACCACCTTCATAAATTGAGGGGATTCTTCCCTGTTTCTGCTCAAGAAACCAAAAATCTACTCATAAAAGGTAGCGCTCCCCCAAAAGGGTGCACATAGCACTCAAACGCTCCCCCAAAGAGGCTAAGGGAGCACTATCACTCCCTAACAGTGGGTAGGGGAGCGCTCCTCTCCAAAATCCATTTTTGAGTGGTTCTTTTAGTGGAAAAAGGTTTGTACTCCTTGTCAACTGATTTCTCTTCTTCAAAACTAGTCTTTGAGGTGTCTTAAGTGTCCTTATGATGTCATTAGAGGCATGACATAGGCAAGATGAAAGTATGATGTTTGTGACACTTACGACACTTGTGGTCAAGATGTGACACTTGCGGACAAGATGTGACACTTACAACACTTGTAATGACGACACTTGCAACACTATTGAAGTGAGTAATTTGGATGTGTAACAAAGAGCATACTACAAGATGTCGAAATAGTCACCTAGTGCCTATGATGTGTAAAATTGAATCTTTAGTTTTGAAATTCAAATTCTATGTTAATCCATCCACGTGGAAACAAAGAAAGGGAAATATGATATGGTTCTTTTTATCCATTTAGATGTCTATGTGTGGATAATTACCTATGCAATAAAGAACTCAAAACCTAATTTATGTGGCTTTTACAAAGTGCATAAAATAAACCTACAACCACTTGGTGAAATCAACTTCAAAATCCCTTACAATCAATGAAAAAAAGTGCTTCTGTGTGGATTTTCTTGCTAACAGTAGCATAGTTTGTGCGAACAAAAATAGGGTGAAATGCATCGTCCTACGCATCTGTTTACCCCAAACCTATGCACACACAAAAAAGTGGTGGGGAAAATATTTGAAATGGGTTCTCTCAACTAGAGGCTGAATTGTTGTATTTGAGGATTGGGCTAGGCCAATTTTGGGTCCTGCTAACACAAAAAGGTGAGAATGAAATCTCTAGTGGCCTAGTTGAGGAGGAATTTGATCTCTATCCCCAATATGGTCACAAATCTATTGGGATATTTTGGTCACTTGGGTGAGTAAAAAGAGGCCCTTTAGCTTCCTTGTTAGACCAACAAGACAACACATGAAATGATTAGTTGATTAGGGAATCAACAATAAAGTAAATAGAAAAACAAATAACAAAGAAATGGAAGTAAACTAAGCACGTAAAAAATAAAATGGATGCATGAAATTGACACAAGAAATAACTACCCAATTGGAAAGCGATTCTTTAATTGAGAACACCAAAAGAGAAAAGTGGGACTTATGAATCTACTATTCCTCCTTGGGAGGGAGCTTAAGTCCTCCAAAAGTATAGATTTACTCTCCTATCTATGACTAACAATGGTGAAGAACTTATTGGTCAAGTTTCTCAAGAGGTGTGATGATCCAGGTGGATATTGGTGGCCACCCACCTATTCCACTGGCTTGAAAAACTATTTTCCACCTTTGGGCTCTGTGCATGTAAGAAGATTGACAGAAGATAATAAAGAATAAGAAGAGTTGGTGGATGTATCCCCATGCTAGGGGTGAACCACTGTTGTAATCACAGATCTGTGTCCCAACTAGGTTGTAAACACTTGAGTCTTGCAACCACCCCTGCCTCTACCTCGGGTGAGACTTCATCTGCTTCGCAGGTGTTGCCAAAAGTTCCAGTAGTTAGGGTTTTGTTGGTGCACTGTTGAAGCGTTGAACCCTAGGTCTACCCCTGTGCCAAAAAATGGTTCCATTGCCAGGACTTGAAACTGTGATTGCTAGGAACTGAAGAAAAGAGAAATCTCTATGCATAGATCTACTACCCTAGTGCGCAATATTCTACTTGACTTGCAAATATCTATGATAAGAAGAGAAGTCCGATCTGAAGAAAAGAGGTAAGATATTGAATCTTTGTGCTCTGATAAAGGTAAGATAAGTGAAAATTTTATTTTGAAAGAATGGGTGTAGGTATGTTTAATAGATTTGGTACTAGTTTGAAAACTAGGGTACAACTAGAAGAAAGAATATTTGATATGAATATATCTGTTAGAAATAATGAAAGATATGTTATTCCTATGCATAGAAAGAATTGTTGGACTAACAAGTGGATGCAGGATCCTAGAAAGAATTTTTTGCAGACCCACCATTATGATCCCAGTGTGCAGTACAAGAAAGGTTGGGGATAATTTAAGAGAAAGAGAGGATTGGCTCTTTGTTATAATTGCAGAAGACTGTGACATCTTGCTAAGGAATTCCCTGGTAGAAATCCCATTTGCCTTTGTTGTAAAGCTAGTGGACATGAAGTTTTAGATTGCCCTATAATGATTGCTAAAGTTGAAAATATGAATATGAGACAAGAAAACCATGAGGAAGGCCAAGAGACTAAGAATATGCTCAAGAACCAGAAAGAATTAGAGGCTATATTATTGTAGGTGAAAGAAACCCTGAATGATCACAGAGACACCAGTTTATCAAAGATCTTAAAAGAGAAAGAGTGCATAGAAACATGAATAAGAGACTTCGACATAGACTGTGTACTGGATGAGGAAACATAGGTGAATATCATGATAGAAAGAACTTGGGAAATTTTGGGAAAACTAGCTATGGTTCCTTCACTGGGAGGAATAGGATTGTTTAAAGGGAAGATGATAACCCTATGTGGAAGACTTACCCAAATACCTATGATTTCTCATGAAACTTAGACATAATAGGAATTTGAGGTCATTAATTTTGTTGAGAATATCGCCCCATGTGCTATTTTGCTAGGAAAAACTTGGGTTGAGAAAGATCAGATCTGAAGGGAACAAGAAGAGGAAAATATAGAACAAAAAAAGTAATAACCAAGAGATTTCATGGCTAGGAGAATAGCACGCTTAATAGAAAAGCAAGAGGACAGGTCAAAGAAATTAAGGGCCAAAGACCATGCTGTCGAAGCTGAAAGAATGCAGGTATACTTGAAACACTTGTCCATTCAGGAGAGTAGAGCACCTACTCCAAAATGAGAAGATGTATTACCCTTGAAGGTTGTGAAAGACCTTCAATAGTGAGAAGTTCCTATGCCAAGAGGAGATAAGAACAATAATGGAAAAAGGAAACCAGTAACTCAAATCACAGGAAAGAAAGCCAGAAATCTCAACAAGAAGAAAGCAAAGCTAGGAAAATTGCAAGAAGTACCAGAGAGGACTTTGCAGAAAGAAGGTTTGGAGAACTGGAACTTCGCCAGGATATCAAAACAACATAAATTAAAACTTTTCCACAACGAAGAAATATGACCATTGGAGGCATCCTAACCGTTAGAGCGATGCTCCAGAACGGCTAGAAACACAATTATTTTTGGAACGTTCTCCATTGGACCATTGGGACCGTACCACAATGGATGAAATTGCATTGATTAAGGCATTCCTACCCGTTGGAGGGATCTGTTACGATGATGTCTATTTATCCCATCGAGCATTGCACCGTGAACACTTTTTCCAATTGTGATTATTTGAGAT
>JASDQU010751110.1:44305-56072 GCA_032191745.1 Picea mariana | reverse complement strand
CAAGAGGGGAAACCCTAGAATAAGACCACAAACCTTGTTGAAGTATAACACTTTAATATGCCTAATGTAATGGAATGTAATAAATGCTCATTACATAAGTGGCTTTAATATTTATTATGATAGGTATTAGTTTAATAGTTGACATTAAAGAAACAACAATTAGGTTATGCAACTGCCATACTAGCCAAATAAAAGAGAATTGATGTCAATATAATCAATTGCTCGCCATTAATAAAATTACTTGTGCTCATACCCCTCGTTTTAATTTCTTATATGATGTATAGTCAATTTTATAACATGGTATCGGAGTGATACCAAAGCCTATAAGCTTGGAGATATTAGAGTCCACTGCCTTGTTGTGAGAAGTTATCAAAGGAGAAAGCAAGAAACATTGAGGTTGTGAGCTTGTTGCTATATCAAAGGAGAAAGCAAGAAACATTGAGCATGTTGCTATGAGAGGGTATCAAATGAGCCATCATATACATTTACATTGAGTCACCCACCATAATGAATGGAAAAGGGACCCAATGTTCATATACATTGAGTTGCCTGCTGTATTGAATAGAAAAGGGAGCTGAGTCATTATATGTATTGAGCTGTCCAAGTATCAAATAAAAATACAGCTGCCAGGAAGTCGCAAATCAAAGGAATTGCTAGTTATCTGCCAGATAAATTTGAGGAGCTATGATCTAATCTGAGTCTGTATCAAATCGCCGAGGCCACCACTTCTATATGCTCACACAACCTAAACAAAATATACTCCTGATAAAGAGCAGAAATGTTAAAGCAGATATAAGAGATATACCCTTACTCTCCCATTGATAGAGAGACACAACATTCATAGGTACTGTTGTGAATTTTTCTAGTAGAATTTCAAACTCTAAACAACATTGGTGTTCCATTCGAACAATTTTTGTCTCATAAATATTTGAAAATTTTCATTTATATATATTTATTTCATTTTTTTGAGAATGGAAATCCTTCTAGAAAAATTCAATGGCTATAATTTTTATACATGGAAGGTGAATATTCAAATTCTTTTAATGAGTAAAAATTTGCGGGGAATTGTCAAAGGCACTGAACTAGAACCTACACAACCTAATAAATTGATTTGAGTGGCAAAACAGAGAAAACAATGCCAAACCAATCATTGGCCTTGCTCTTTCAGATTCAGAAAAAACATCATGTTGGTTTAGAGAAATCTTCTAAAGAAATCTAGGAGGAATTACAAATGTTTGGTGCAAAACTGAAAAGTGGTAAATGCAAAATGTTCTTTAAAATTACAACTCTTTAGATTGAAAATGGTTGCTGAAACTACTATGCCCAACGATATAAATGGTATAAAGTGACTTATAAAACAGTTAGCTAAGGTTGGTTCAAAAGTAGATGTTATATACATTAATAAATATAGGGATAGATAATATAATAATAATGTGTGTGTGTATATATATATAATAAAAATAAAGACAAATAATAAATATAATATAAAAGACTAAATATTACATAAATGACACACCTTTTCAATGAAAAGGCACAGGGACCCTCTTCAAGTTATATTTATAATTCAGAGCCATTCAAATGCAACACACTTTCATTTTTCATATACATTATTTATTATTCTTGGTTATATCTAATTGAAAAATTCAATTGAAAGCGTGACCACTGTTATCGCACTATTTGTACTTGTCCGAGTCCAAGGCAAGTAAACCAAATTGGTGTAACTACACGATAACCCACAACTGTCACCTTAGTAGGAAATCCCCATGTTTTAGGGATGGATGAGGTCCATCCCAAGGGAGGTATCCCCGGTAACCTCAAGGGATCAGATAGCAAGGATATGGTCAAGCTTAGAACACCCTCTCACTGGTTACCTAAGTCAGATGTCTATGTCTGTAGAATTGAGGCTAAGGAAAGAGATTTTGGTACCTCCCTGGAACAAGAAGAAATATAGCGTGTATATAGCAATTTCCAAGTACCAATATGATAGTAAAACCTCAGAAGACAGTAGAAAGTGAAAATATGTACTAGCTGATACAAAATTGTAGCAATATAAAGGTTTACAACATCGATTAGTAATTTGTAACAGCCACAAGAAATTTAGCTCAGAATTGCATGAAAAGACAGTGAAAAATCAGCATTTATCCAATAGATCAATTAGCACTTATTACATGGAATTTCTGAGTAAGATAAGCTAATATTAAGTGAGTGTATGTAGCAAAATCGAGCAAATTATGATGGCTGTAGCAATGTTTTGCATCAACAACAATAAAGTTATTGAATTTGTTAGGGAAAGTTAGTAAAAGTCTTAGAGAATAGAGAATGAGAGTCAATTCCTTCACAAGAAAGCAATGAAACTAGTGCCTTTTTAGGCTTATGGAGTCAATTACAACAACAATAAAACTTGGAGAAATAAATGATGATAGTAATGTCCTAAGGATGATGAGATAAAGTTGAGGAGCTAGCACTTTAGGGCCTCAAACTTCAAGTCTCAAAAGATAAATTTGCTAGTGAGCAAGCTCTTTTGGGCTCTGGCGAATTCTTCTTCTTCCTTAGACTCTTGAAATATATAGCAACAAGTTTCTAGAACAAGACTTCTAAAGTGCTAGCACTTTAGGGATTTAGAAGCCTATTCTAGACAAGATTCTCTTAGCAATTCAACAAGTAGAATGATCTAGAAAGAGAAAGAAACACCTTATGTTCCTCTCCTAGGGTTTTAAGCAAATAATTTCATAATCTTTAACATGAACAAGTAAAATTTACCATAAACATTCAAAGCATGAAATGAAAATTGCAGATTTAACTTACTTCACCAAGAATAATCAAGCACAAACCCTAGTTGCAGATTTTTCCACCAAGAATAAGCCAAGAGACATCCAAAAATAGCTCTCCAAGTATAGCGCATGATTAAAATAGTTCAAGTATGCCAAAGAGGGTGAAAATTTCAGACTTGATCCTCGTGTGAGGAAGAATTATGTTAAAAATGAATTGCCAAGAGGTGTATTTATATCACCTCTTTGGTCTAAAATGTCAACTTAAAAATATAAAGAGGGCCGACCTCAAAACTTTGTCATTGCAATTACAAAATTTAAAATTTACATCAAAATATCTTGTAAAAGGGTGATGTCATGCCCTTCTAGGGTGACGTTGAGCTCCCAAAATGGAACGTTGGGCTGGAAAAGTGCAATGCTTGGCCTCCAAAGGCCATAGATCATGCCCACACGTGCCATGTGTCCATATAAAACCCTCCTCCGTCAAAGAATCAAGCCTTAGGTGATGTCATGGGCTAGTAAGGTGACGTCCAAGCCTCGAAGGGCTAACGTCCAGGTGGAAAGAGGTGGGAGCTCATCTCCTAGCCATGTCAGAGTGCCTCTAAAGGCAACGACCTCCTTCATTAATGTGCAAATGGTGATCACAAGCCTGCCCCAGACATGGGGTTTCTGCATCCATCCTTGGGCTCCAAAGCCTTCATGAAGGTCCGAACACGGTCATATCCTCACGAATACCTGTCCACAGGGCGAGGTCCTGCAAAGACAAACAAATGCGCCTTCCAAGGGTCCATAAGTCACAAGAATCATGACAATTAAGCCACATCTAATAATGGAACCACCCAAACATGTGCATCAAACCCCCCTTTTCAAACTAAACAAATGCTCAAAGGCCTTATACAATTTGTCAAATTTAGGTGTGGGAAGGGTGTCAAGGCATCCTATTGGGTTAGTCAATCTCTAAGTCAAAGGTATTTCCCAAGGGAAACCTATCTAAGTCATGTGTAAGCATGAGTTGGAGTGGGGTAAGACTTCTGGGCATGGGGTTCATGACATACAAGGGCTTGTATTGTCTCATTTATGGGTGCCTTTGTATAGGGTGTGCTGCCCTTCGTCCGCAATGCAACATTTTTCAAAGCCCATTTATTTGCCTTTAATTTATTAAAGTATTTCCAACTTGAAGACAATAAGGGGCACTAAAAAGAAAATGCATGGCCCACATATGCTCTACCTTGGCCATTATACTTTTCCAAGTTGAAGACATTAAGGGGCACTAAAAAGGAAATGCATAGCCCACATATGCTCTACCTTGGTTGGCATGATTCATTAATTAGTTATTTATTTTACGAGTCCCTCATTTTTTTGAGAAATGTTTCATTGTTCTAGGGATCCCATGGCGAGCATCTGGAAGTTTATGATTGGATTTTATCTTTTTCCAGCTACATTCCCCTCTGGGCCTTCAACCCCTTCTTCCCATGAAATGAGGTACACTCCCTTCTTGGGTCAGTGCACCCGAAAAACCCAAAATATGAGGAGACGAAATGGAAGAAGTATGGAAAGTGATAAGTATGATTGGGAATGGTACAATGACTCTTCAAGGAATGCCCACAGTAGCACCCCATTCCTGAGGGTGACCAACTTACTAGGACGTAATGACACCCACCAAGGTTAAATAAGGCAAAAGGTGTAATTTCCAAGCAAACGTTTTGTAATCAAGAAAAGATTCTTTGCAACATATTCAAATGCTTCAATTATTAAAGTGACACTTACAATGACACTGAACTTATTACGTCATGAAGCAAGACCTACTGTCCTCCAGGGCCATGCCGGTGTGATGGATGTTACTCTGCTGCTAGTGCAAGTCAAGGTAGGAGGAGCCCTGTGGGGCATTGCTGGTCAATCTGGCTCTTGACACTCCATGTTTGTTACATGTGGGCCTCGAGACATGATCTCCTTAGTTACCCCTAATATGAGGGGGTAACAACCACCACAATTGGTATTAGAGCTAGTCAAGTGCCATAGAGGACTGTACAAGTGTCAGCTGCCATACAACCACCACTTTTAGCGATCGTACAACTGCACACCCCCTTCGCCATACAACTGCCACATTTAGCTGTTTCACACCTTCTTGTTGTGCACCCATTACTCATTCCACAGTACATCTGTCAGACACCCTTGATTTCCATTTGTACGATTCTGCTGGCAAATCCGTATGATTCTCCCTGCAATCAACATGATTTTTTAAGTTTCATACAGATAGCCATACAAGTTTGCAAGGATGACCATAAATTATTAATTTAAGAAATAATGCAGTCATTGAAGAAAAAACCAAGGTCCAATGATGAGATGAATAAGGAATTATAGAGCCACAAGGAAGAATTAAATTCTCTCAAATCCTGCCTTGATAGCATGGAGAAAGGACAAGGATATTTAAAAGCATTGCTAAATGGAAATAACAATAGGTTGTAGATGATAGAAGATGCATTAAATAATCTAACTTTTATAAGAGGAAAGGGAAAGATGAAAGAGAGACGTTAAATAGGAAAAATGATATTTTGTTTGACAAGATAACATCGAATTTGAACATAATTTTTCCAAAACCAATTCTAGATCAAGAAATACAAGAACTATCTCTTAGGTGGTATACATAATCAAATAGTGCAAGATAGAGACTACCAAAAGTTTAAAATGGAGTTATTGAAATATGACAGGGAGGACCATAGAGGTTCCATCATTGGGATCAAGAAAATGGAATATATTTTTGAATCAGATACCCCACTCAATGAAAGGGAAAAAATAATGACCGCCTCCAATAATTTGGAAGAAGATGCTTATGATTGGTTCCAATGGTGGTCCAGAAAATGTGGCACTCACTTTTTCCCCATTGGCAAAACATCACTATTGCATTATTATAAAGGTTCCATGATAAAGAAGAAGATGACCTTTACACTAAGTTTGTTCATTTAGGGAAAAAAGGAAATGTAAATGATTATACACATCGATGGGAAGTTCTAGAAATAAGATAACTGGATTCTTAGATGAACAATTGCTAAAAATGAATGTCAGGGGATTGAAGGATTATGTCTGTAGTGAAATAAAACTATGGAGACCCAAAACTATTGAAGACACCAGATAATCAATGAAATTAATTGAACCAAATTTAAAGGTCAACAAGACATCATTTACAAGGCTAGATAGTCCAAATAAGTATTTTAATGAAAAATCAAGTAAATACTCTGTAGATAGGGCAAACAAGTATACACCATCCCACCTCAGGGAGGATATAGGTAAGAAATGGGTAAACAAATGTAGATATTTCCATCGATGAGTTTGATGAAGAGGGAAAAAAGAAGGAAAACAAATGTTGTAGATGTGGTGGACTCCAGGTCATAGATGTGCATCCAATCACTTATATCATTGCAAAATTATAGATGGGAAGAAGGTAGAGGTTTCCTTTGAAGAAGTCATCTTAGAATTTGACGAGGATGAAAACTCACCAAAGGTGTCATTCGCAACAATCACATGCACTAGGCAGACTTGTAAGGAAGAGGAATCAAGGGTCCGTAATGAAGTTAAAGGTCAAAAAGAAGAAGCACAACCATTTATAGTAAGATATACTCCACCTCGTCTAAGGAACAGTGGTAATAACTTGAACATTAGGGGTAAAAAACCTAAGATATCGCTTGTGGCAATTACAGGAAGAATGGAACCAAGGACTTGTTAGCACCTAAATTAGATCTGAAATACAGAAGGAAGAAAAAGTGGCTAATTCTTGGAGAGAATGCCCCACATGTCACTAGCAAACCTCCTCCCGTTTGGGCTGGTGCATGCCATCCTCAAGGGGGATTACCTAACTGCTTTTTTGCTGTCATAAACCTTTAAAACTTGCAATTAAATGCCAAAAAACAGCAGCAGGAAAGTTTGTCTTCAGATAGTGTTTAGGCCACCGAAGGGTAAGTAACAATGTTTGAAATTTTAATGGACGAAAAACCTTGCAGCATGAGTAATTTTAATGGAAAAAAAGAAGGGAAGATGCGAAATTATCAGGCTGAGAACACCACAACAATATGCTAAAGCAAACTAATCAATGCCTAAAAATCAATACGATACCGACAAGATTCAACAACTTGATACCAGCACACCAAATCTTTATTATTGCTCTTTCCAAAGGGCTGTTCACACCACTAAATACAAGTACATAACTGGCCAAAGTATTACTCTTTAATCAAAGAACAGAAGCTAGAAATAAGAAGTAGAATATGAGAGAGAGAAGTACTGCTGCTGCGTAGAGAAAGTCCACCCTCAACAATGAGGAGGAACCTCCATTAAATAGGATAAAGAGGGTGCATGTGTGTAATAATAGGAAGGTGTGTGGGGCTAAATTTAAGAAGGGAGACGCATGAGAAGATAAGGTGAGGACGTGTGGGAGAATGAGGGAGTTAGAGAGTGCGAATGAGGAGATGTAAAGTGAGAGGATGAGTATATGTGCATGGAAGGTTAGGGCACATGAGTGGAGAAAGGAAGGCTCCCTAATTAATAGGGAATATGTGCTTGGTTTAGGGTGTGAGAAAGTTATGCGCTAGATAAGTAGGGAGTTAAGGCGTTAGATAAGAGGGAGTTAGAAGGAGTTAAGGGGAGTGAATCTTTAGTCAACTAATTTACGCCATTTAATGCGCCACATGTCAATCTACTGAATTGTCTGCATGTCAGATTTTTGTGCTGCCACTTGTCACCCCGAGTGGTGACCATATCTACTAATAATATCCGTGCTAAATATTGACATGCCGAAAATAGCAGTTCGACCCTAAAAAATAGGAAAACACCAAATATGTCTAGGACCACTAGGAGACCACTACCAAATATAGAATGTCTAAAAATAGACACTGCTAAAAATAGAATCTCGTTGCATGTCAATGAAATCATACTCATCAGATTCGATTTTTAATGAGGATTCCAAATATGCAATCAGAATTGACATGAAGGCCTAGAACTCCACCTACTAAAAATAGTAAGTCCTTGCATGTCGCTCGAAATAGGCTCTTTGAATTCAATTTTCTGTAAGGAACCCAAATATATGCTTGGAATCATCATTTGAACCTTGGATCTCCAACTGCTAAAAATAGAAAGCTGCATGCATGTCACCTTAAAAAGCCTCGCTGGAACCAAAATCTCGCAAGGACCCAAACTGTATAATCAATATCACTATGCAGGCATTTGATGTCTGTCTCCTAAAAAATAGGGACTATATTATATCTAAGTCACCTGACACGTCCATTTTAGGCCAGGTGTCCGTATCCGTGGTGTCTTTGAGATGACACGATACGGTACGTACTAGACACCATTACCACACGTGTCATAAGGTGATGACACGTCCTAAAACTATATCGGACACGATTTTCCACACGTGTCATGATTTTATGACACGTGTACCTCGTAAAGGAGCCCACGAGAGGTAATAAATGGGTTTTCGTTGTCTTTTTGTGGTTCCATTTCATTGTTTGAGATGTCTTCGTGTCTTCACCATGGATACCTCCTCCTGGCAGCAAGCAACCATCGCCCTACGCCCAACGAACAACAAGTTATCAATTGCAACCATGGAGATCTCCGCGAACCTCCTAGCAGCAAGCTTGAAGCAACCATCGCAACAACTCAACAACTAGGATATCTCCACCTGGCAGCAACTTAGCAAGCAACCATCGCCCAGTTCATGAATCACAAGTAAGTCCTCTAGTAGAGTTTGGATGGGTGCCCACTGCCTATGCTCACAGCGTATTTTGGGGTCTGTTTTAGAGGTAAAGTGTGGTCTGTTTTGTATGCTGAGTTTAGAGGTAAATTGGGGTCTACTTTTACAGCCCTATACTTCAGCAATGGTATGCTGAGTTGATTTATATGGGTGGTGGTAAAGTGGGGTTCTGATCCCACTTTACCACCACCCATATAACCCAACTCAGCATACCATTGCTGAAGTATAGGGCTGTGAAAGTAGACCCCACAATCCACTTTTTGTATTGTGTTTGAGTTTAGACTCTAAAGGAAGGGGTAGATTAAATAGTAAAAGGAAGGGGTAGATTAAATTGTATTGTCTAAGGTCTTTGTGATTCAAAAACAAAATAAAATAACTAGAATTTCATAGCTACTTCACAAAAAAACTTGCAATTTGCAAACTAATGGCATTTTATTTGTTGGAACTTGGCAGCTGCCCTACTTCATTAAACATTTCAGATTTGGTTTTGAGTCTTTGACTCTTGAGTCAACATTGAGCAAGAAATCATGGCAGGTAGAGGTCAGAAGAGAGGGGGGAATGCCAATGCTTAATGACAAAACTTATCTTCATCAGGTGCTGGAAGCTCTCCATCTATTTCAAGTGCCAATGCTACTGCTAGTGTTGCTGCTGTTTCAAGGGATGCATATGACCCTGCTGTAGCAAGGCGACGAGCTAGTGAGAAGAAATACCCCCTATGGAAGTATGTCACTAAAAAACAAGGGCTGGGATCAGTCTCAAAGGCTTCTGGGGGAGGGAATGTTATTTGGATTTGTAATTTTTGCAACACTGAGTACAAGAGCACCTACTACTCGGTTAAAGGCCATTTATTGGGCCTTGCTTGTTGACTTGGAGCATGTAAAGCAGTGAGTGCTAAAAAACGAGCATTGATGGAGATAGAGGATACAGTTGGTTTGGGGAATGTGGCAGCAATGAGCAACAAACAAAAGAATGAAGATCCTCTTCCTTTCTTGAGGACTCTATCTAGCAGATTTGGGAGTGGGTTTGACATGCCAACACCAAAAAGGAGGGCAACCTCCACTTGTGGTCCAATGGACAAGATTTTTCAGCAAGAGAAGAGAGATGAAGTTGATCTTACCATTGCATTTTTTTTCTATCTTAACTTCATCTCATTTAATGTTGCATGGTCTCCTATGTTTGTTGAGATGTGTAGAGCTCTAGTTGAACAAGCTCCAACAGGGTATGTGCCTCTAGGTTCAGAGAAGCTTAGAACCACATTGTTGGGTAAGGCAAAGAAGGAGGTGGACAAAATCCTATGACCCATTAAATCAACATGGGTCTCATCAGGTATTAGTATTGTTTCTGATGGATGGACGTATGCATCACGCCATCCACTCATCAATTTCATGGTGTCTTCCCATAATGGACCGATCTTCTTGAAAGCAGTGGATGCTCTTGGACAGTACAAGGATGCAACATATATGGGTGAGTTGTTCATAAACGTTATTGAAGATGTAGGTGTTGATTCTTGTGTGCAAATTATTACAGACAATGCACCTGTTTGCAAAGCTGCTGGCATAATTGTGGAAGCTAAATATCCACAAATATTTTGGACACCGTGCATTGTTCATTCCTTGAATTTAACACTTAAATCCATTGCTTCATATGTGACATGGATTGGCACTCTTGTTGATGATGCCATATCCAAAATTTTGTACAAAACCATACCAATGCCCTTACAATATATAAACAATACACACATCTATCATTGCTAAAGATTGCAGATACTCGATTTGCTTCCTCATTCATCATGCTTAAGAGGTTGAGGGAGGTCAAGGCCGCTCTTGGGGCCATGGTTATTTTAGATCTTTGGTCTTTTTGGAGAAAGACAGATCAAGCTGCTTCAAAAAGGGTAAAGGACACAGTGTTAGATGATGGTTGGTGGGAGAGGGTCAATCTTAGCATTCAGATCATGGACCCTATCATTTCTCTTTTGAGGTTTGCAGACACCGACAAGCCCATCTTAGGAGATGTTTATGAGGTATGGGACTCCATGATTGAGTCTATGAAGACAATTGTTATGGAGAATGAGTCCCCTGAGTATGGGACATCAGAAGAGAGCTTATGGTCCACTGTACATGATATTCTTCTTTCTAGGTGGGATAAGAATTGTACACCTTTGCATTGCTTGGCTCATTCATTGAACCCCAAGTTCTACAGTCAAGAGTGGCTCATTGCCGGTGTTGGCCCTTCACCCTGATTCCCTCCTCACATGGATGGAGAGATTTCACAGGGGAGAAAGGTAGCATTTAGAAGGATATACTAGGATAGAGAATTGCTTAATGAGATTGAGGCAGGCTTCGCTGAGTTCTCCACTGACACTAAGAGGTTTGGAGGGTATGATGTGATTGAAGATAGGGGGGTCAAAGAGGCCTATCTATGGTGGGCAACTCATGGGGCAACATGCCCTATTCTACAACAATTAGCCTTCAGGGTCCTTTCTCAGGTTACTTCATCCTCTTGTTGCAAGAGGAATTGGAGCACATATGGAAATTTGTACAGTGTGAAAAAGAGCAAGATTGAGTAGTCCAGGGAAGAGACAATGGTGTATGTGCACACCAAACTTCGTCTTATTTACAGGAAAAGGCAGGAGTGGTTCAAGGGAAAGACAAAGATGTGGGGTGTCTTTCCTGATGATATGGGTTTGGATGGCAATATTGAGTTGGCATTAGCCAATATGGATCTTAATGAACTAGTCTTAGAGCCAGTCACTTTTGATGAGGACAATGAGGAGCCTCTTTGTGAGTCATCCACCACACCAGTAGGTGGAGCAGCAGAGCTTGGATTGGGTAAGAGGAGGAGGATGGAGGACACGACAATGGTAGTGATGCTGATTATGACATGGAGGAGGACTATTGACACTTACAGTGACTCTAATATCTATGAGTCTATGAGATGTGAGATTCCTAGTACCTACCTATTTTGTATCTAGATTCTACTCTATTTTGTATTTTGGAGTAGAATTCCCTCAACATCTATGTAATACATTTTTATTTTGATGACTTAAAGATTAACGTTAATGAGAAATCTACAAGCTGCTATTTGGTATTTATGGTTCTAACTTCTATTTTATGGTTCATTCACATTGGTTCTAAATTCTAATGTTACATCATGATTCATACATGTATCATATCATTGTATAATTTGTATCATGTACATTACTACATTGTATATGGTATCAGACTATCAATATGTCTATGTTCTATGAGAATGATGTTTA
>JASDQU010751110.1:2477-25433 GCA_032191745.1 Picea mariana | reverse complement strand
GATGGATTTGCACATTGGAGATGGCTTACTTAGTGGTTGCTTGACCTCAATTGGGTGCTTGCATGAAATTCTTCCTTAGGGCGTTGGAGATCTCCAAATAGCTTGGTGGCATTCTACATGCTGGCCACATGGAGGAGGTTGCTTACTTGGAGAATGCCTTGCATTGGAGGAGGAGCGTTTGGCATTCAGGAGGTAGGCATTGAGCCCTATATAACATGGGGCAGCTTGGATGTTTGCATGGAGGCATGGAGTTTACTTGGGTATGCTTAGATTGTGATAGAGTTCATGCATGGAGCTGTACCCAATGGAGCACAAGGCTTGGAGGACGAGCATTGGACACATCTCATGGAGTGTCCTTACCTCTCATATATATAGAGGAAGGAGAGAGTTCTTTCATCATTCTCGTTCTTTTTCATAATTTTGTGTTAGAGATGTGACTAGAGGAGTACACTAATCTCCCTCTTTCTTGTTAATCTTCATTTGTACTTTTATCTCTTTTGCCTTGGAGGTGAGAGGGTTTCTTGGAGCTTTTGGAACACATCTTGAATACTAGGGTTAGTATTTCATCCCTTGGAGACTTGGAGATTAGGATTTTGTGAATAAACCCTAGATTGTACTTGTTGAGGAGTAGATAAGAGGAGGCGTATTGCCTTGGAGGACATGCTACTGTAATGCTTGTTTGTTGGAGCTCCTTGGTGTTGGCTAGAGTTTTCTTAGTTTTCCCTAGCTAGGGTTTTGGAGAACTAGAGGATTGTATTAGCCTTGGGATGAGGCTATGGTATATACATGAAATTCATTTTTTTACATATATATGAAGTTTCCAGCCATACAAGATTGTCCTATTGCAGATCTAATTTTCAACCATCTAGTTTTGTAATTTCTGGCACTTGTATGTCTTACTGATTTGACATAAGTTAAGGCTGAAATTGTTAAATGATTTATCATTAATTTTGAAGAAGATAGAGCAGATTTGCTGCTGTATTTACAACTGTCATAAAGTGAATTTCAGGTCTATTTTATGCATGATGAGATTGCCCTAGTGGGCTGGAACTTGGTGGCACACTTTAGTATCTTTTCTCTTGGATTGCATTGTTGATTAGGGTTGTTAAGAGGTGAAATATTGTYCATTGTTGCTATCKTTTTATTTATATTTCATAATAGTYCCAAGTCTGCACATTCACATGGTTAAAATCGGGGAAACCTCTAGGAAAGAGGTGAAATTTTCTGAGTTGCATTAGTTTCCCCAGTGCTGAAAATTTCTACATGGTATTAGAGATTTTGTGGTTGAGAATCGAGATSACTTTAGGTGTAAGAGGGAGCTGGTATTTCAGCTGTGGTTTTGCCAAGAGAGGTGCTTGACCTTGTTAAGGTTGTTGGGTGTGAAACCTTAGGTTGCTTGAGAGAAGCACTTGGACCCTTGGAAGGGTTATTTCTTTTTCATATTGTAGATTTTTCAGGATGGGTATTTCTATGCTCTCTTTCCTATATTCTAACACTGTGTCTAGTGTTGGATGGTATGTACACAATAGAGCTTTGAGACATATGACATATTACAAGTCATTATTCAATAGATGTTGGGAGCAATAGGGAGGCATGAGTGTGGAGCTCAGTGGTGATGCTACTTATCCTTCAAGAGGAGTTGGCTCTGTTACCACTTAAACTCTCCCTACAGGAAAAATTCCTAACCTTTCTAGAAGAGCCTAGGGGCACTATCAAGCAACCCACCCATTGTCACTTTGGTGACCTTGCTCCACTCTTTAGAATGAGAAAACCTAGCCTAGGGGGGAAACCCTATGGTCACTCTAAGCTAAATCATTTGGTATAGGATGAGAAAGTCTTAGCTCGGAATGTTAACACAAAATCAATTCAAACTTACTTTCAAGATGCAACCTCAATAAATCCTAAGGAATGAGAAAACCTTCCCAAAGTCCAATCTCATAGAATGCTCAACATTGCTAGTCCAAGATGTCCAATCAAGCATTGGCACATGTTGAAGTAGAAATGTGAGCAAACTATGAAAGATATTTCAAGCCCAACTAAAACCCAAGAGTTTTAAATGTGAATGCCCCAAAGTTGATGAAAATATGAACCAATGCTTAAAGAGTGAATGCTAGTGCTAAATATTATGTGTTRCAATCTATGTTACCAAAATCGCCCCCCCCTGCTCCGAGGCTCTGGAGCTTGCTCCAAACTGGAGTACCCAGGGAGCCACCCTTGGAGCGYGCCCTGRGCAATTTTGGGATGCTCCCTGCCCTTTTGGGAGCACCATGCTCCCTAGGACGCTCCTGGATCYTGGGAGCGCGCTCCTTGGGTGCTTCCTAATGGTAATGTTAAATTCTTAAAGTAAAAGGATAAAAATTAAAGATAAAGGAAATGAATCAAAGATAAAGGAAATGTCAACTTTTCCTTTATCTTTCATTCAAGTTGACATTTCCTTTATCTTTAATTCATTTCCTTTATCGTTAATTTTTATCCTTTTACTTAAATTTTTAACATTACCGTTAATTGTTTCAGGATGTTTGAGAGTGGTTCCAACCTCATCGGACTTCATATGGAGAAAGTAGAATTTCATATCTCATTCAAAATTTAGCAGACTTAACAGTTTTCAGGATTTCAGGATTGATGGGATTGCAACATTTTCATGGGATTCTATCACGTATGAGGGTATGTGATTGGCATTTAATAAAGAGCACCAAGCCCTTTATGTACCCCAATGTTGGTGGTGTTGATTGTTAAACTCCTTTGTCATGGACTTAGCAAAATGCACCCTTCACTCAAACCAAAATCATTGATTAGGCATGTTAAGATTTTTCTACCATATTTTAAGGCTAGGATTAGGTAGTTTCATCAAAATTGGGTGGTGTCGACTGATGTCCCTAGAGGATCGAGGTACAAGCAAAGGCTAGACAAGAGGCAAAGGATGAAGGATGATACTAATGTGGATCCCAATATAAGCCATGGTGGAACATTACTTGTCATTTATGTTTGTCATTTAAATATCCTTGCTTGCTTATTCATAATGATTTCTTTCAAAGTTTCAATATAATCATTAATATACTATGGAGTATGGATGACATTTCTAACTTTATAATAATGTAGTATTCATGTACATGTAGCACAAATATGCATGTTTTCATATATTCTACAACTAATTTGTCTGTCTGCATGTTTTATTTTAATATAATTGCACAATATATATATATATATATATATATATATATATATATATATATATATATAAAAGATGCTTTCGGGATGCTTTGCTGCCGAGGATTTTTGGAAAATGATGTTCCCAACGCTCTCGCTCCCTAAAACGCTCCTGCTCCGCTCCACGCTCTGGCAACATAGGTTGCAATGATGCCAAATGTGAGATATTGCTTATTTTTATGAAACGAGGATTCAAAGTCTGAAATTGCTAACATTCCACAAAGTCCACAAACATGAATAAATGCACTGCAATGTATGAGGACATTAGGCTCTTAAATTCTCAAAGTATCGATCGAACACATGAATTATTAATACCAGAAACATAATGTTGTTTGCTTCAGGTAACAAAATTATTGAACAATGAACAACCTTGCCATTAAATGCCTCAAATATTATGTTATCAAACAATATTGAAAAATTTGTTAAATGCCAGCAATCTTAGAACTCTTGTACAAGATTAACACCAGCAAAGATTAGATCAGAAAGATCCAAATTTCAACAATTATTCCAGCGCTTTCTGTTAAAATTATGACTGTTCAAAATCAGTTGCTGAAAGTAAACGTGCTAACTGTTATATCAGTGATTTAATACTGCTGTCGTAAGTAACCCTTAGGAATCAATCAAACTTAAATTCTGTCCTTAATACCACCAGCTTTAAGTCTGTAATGTGTCCAGCAAGTATATTAAATGGCAGACCATCAGAGTGTCTTAGCCAAAGAAATTGCTAGTAACATTAAACAGCAAATGCTTCATGATGTTAATGGACTGTGAGTAAATGGAAAGTGCTGAAAACTAAATGTCCAAACTGTGTATAGCAGCAGTGAAGAATGACTGGGTGTTAAGTGTGAAAGGGTATTTATCGATGTATATGTTCATTCAAGTGTCAAACCTTTGCATAAATTGAAAATTGTATGTATTTAGCCCTTAAACAAAAACTCCAGCCTTGTGAAGACACTCAATAGGTTAGATCGATTTGCTTAGAATGAAAGTCGTCCCACTTACTTAAGCATCGATTTGTTGCATGAAGGATTTGAGAACCTAAAGGAGTTAGAACATTGCAAAAAGCATGACAAGTTATACCAAGTAGTTAGCCATCCAGATGTGAAGAAATAAACTTAAAATATTACTGCCACATTGCCATGCATTCAGATTTCTTGATTTAAACCCTTAATAAGTGAGTTATGTGATTTAGTGAATGTAAGTGTAATATATGTGTAACTAAAGCAAAACAAGTTAAATTACACCATAAAAAACTAGACTCGGTTAATAAGATTGTAAAGGAGGTCGGCCTGCAACTGTAGACTCAAGTATGAAAGATTTTACCAAGGGTTAGTTCAATCTTGAGTAAAAGCAAACTAACTTTGAATATGTGATTTGAAGACCTTAGCTTGCTTGATTACAAAATTAAATGAAATGGAAAATTTATAAGATGGCTAGAAATTTGCACGAGAATTTTCTCTTGCCATTGGGATATGGGGTTTTGAAACCGTTGGCAATGTCCTTTTCACCAAATTTGTCGAAGCCTCCAAACATCAGAAGATTGCTTAGAAGAGCATCAAACTAAGATAATAAAACTTGCAAGAGTTCAAAGGGAGGTTAACTCTTAGTGAAATAAATGTAAGTATCACAAGGAAATTGTAAACTAGATCTCTAGTAAAGAAATAAAATCCCAAGATATTTATCTCTAATACAAGATGAAATCTAATTCAAATTCAAATAAAGAAATAAAATAGAATTAAAACCCATACCTTATTTGCATTATTCCTCCTTGTGATAGCTCTTTACCTCAATCAAGCTTGCAATTCCAAAATCTCTCTATAAAACCCTAGAACATTTTTCAAAAAGAAAAAAGATCTTACACACAAATGGCAAGAAGTATTCCACTTTATTTCTAACAAGTGAGAGTGAGGGAAGCGCCCTCCTTATATAGAGAAGGCCCTCCCAATACCATGTATACAAAATCATGAGCTAAGAGTGAAACCATGTGCTCCAATGAAAACCATGAGCCTAAAACTATGAGCACCTCAATACCATGGGAGAAAACCACCAAAACAAGGGTGTCCTTCTCAATCATGGAGTCAAAACTATGTTGGAAGTCAAAACCATGCTGGAAACCAAGGGCACCCTCCTCAAACCTAGGAAAAGAGCATGACTGCCCTCACACGTGTGGGGAAGGTGGAGCATAAGTGATGCGCCCCTTCTAGAAGGCTCTACATCCACCACATGTGTGGATAAGCATGAATAAAAGTAGTGCACCCATTTAGAAGTATCTAGAAACCTCCCACGTATGGAGGAGAGAAAAAAATGCCTAGAAGAGTGTTCACACGTGTGGCAAGTACAAACCATCTCCAAAATACATGAAAATCATGCTCATGTAGGCTCCATATGTTGACAAGTGTACACTATGTTGATGTGGACACCTTTGTGATGATGTGGCATCCTCATCATGGTCCACTGTGTTGTCAAATATCCCAATGCAGGTACATGGATCTCGAGGCAATTACCTAGACCTCGAGGGATAGTGCACAGATCCCAATGTAGTGCATCCACCTATAATGATGAGTCAAGCTCAACACAAGTCATTAGGCAAAGCATATTAAATAATTCCTTCTAACAACCTCATATCATTAGTTAACTTTATAAATTTTCTTAAGTGCACCATGGTGGGACAACCTTACCCCTATTACGTGTGTTAATTCTTAACACAGTATTTCCTAGGTGACTTGGTTACAGATAGGTAAAAATGATGAATATCTTATGGAAAGGGAAAGGGGAACTTTATGTATTAACCCTGAAAGTCATATATAATGATGTCTAAGGTCTATAAACTGGTCCAACAAGCTTTTTAAAGCTAGTAATCTTTATTTTATACATTGCAAACCTTTAAGAGGGAGCCTTGCTTAGAGTTACCACTTTGGCAGCTTATTTGTTATGTGCTTTTGTTTTTTTTCTTTGATTTTTCTAGTTTATTTTTCTTTAGATATGCATTTTTAGCATAGGACTTTAGTGGGTGGGCCTTTTAAATGAAGTGGCACAGCTCTAGCCTTGTTATTATTATTTATTTTGATCATTTTTTCTCTTTCCTCTAGCCTTTTTCACTTTATTTATTATTTCATTGATCTTCAATTTCTTCATTAGACCAAGTTAGATGAACGGGATTGATCTTCAATTTCTTCATTAGCGGGGAATACATTTTTTTATGAATGGGATGGAAATGAAAGGGAAAGATGGAAAGTGTTAGATATGGTTAGGATATGGAGTATGCTACTCAACTTAAAATCACTGGTAGTACGATGTGGCCTAAGTCCTGACAACACTTATCTAAGGACAATTATGTCCCCCCTTTGTATAATGAGATAAAATAATAAAATTCTTATGGTTAAGAGGTGTTATTAGTTCATAACTGTTAGCACAAATTTCCACCCTCCAATTGAGCTGATAAATCTGATAAAACAACAATGAAAAATTGGCTAATTAAAGGAGTAAAGCCCCAAATTGTCACGGGCCAGACCCCTTTCTGTTTGGGTTGGTGCTTGCCACCTTCATAGGGGAGTCGCTAGGGTGATTTGCTGCTGTCCTAGGTCTGATTTTCTGCAATTAATGACAAATTACAGCAGCTGATATGTCTTGGACAGCGTGTTAATTCTGTCCAAAATGTGGGGAAAGTAGTAGTTTTGTTTTGATGAGTCACAAAATTACCATCAATTGACATCTTCGTTTCCTTCTTTTTAACCCTTTATCATTTACCTATAACCCTGTCTTATCCATTTTAATTCTAATATGTGGGATTTAGGCTCAAGGTGATTTTCCAGTTGCATTTCTTAGTATTTCATTTGTTTTCTGATTAACAATAGGGGAAGTAGCGTGTTCTGTATTTACTTTTGAAGTGACAGCTCATGTGTGAACAAGTTGTTACAGGGTTTTGCTTTAAAGGTTCACATATTCTTCAAATCAGGGTCATTGCACATCCATTGCCACAGATTTAAAATCATTAATAGCTGATACAATCGCGGGGTCACCATATTTTCAAATCAGCCTGATACAAAATCAGGGCTGTAGCAGCTTAGAACTGCCTAAATATATATGTGTGATTTTCAGTAAGCTGACCATGTTTGTAAAGTGCAAGTATTCCAGGCTTCCTCAAGATGTATGAAGAATTGCAAATGCAATAAGGGTATTCTAAGAAGATATATCAGCAAAAAGGGGAAATTAATTTAAATATTTTCAGCGTATGCACACGAGCCTACGAAGTTCCAACACCTAGCATAAAGATAAATCAAAGATAAAGGGAATTAATATCTTCAGCAAGGTTCCAGCACTTAGCATAAAGATAAATCAGAATAAAGGAATTAATATAAACACCTTCAGCAAGGCACGATGACATATCATAAATGAGGGAAATTAATACAGATTCAGCATCTATCCACGGGACTCTAAGGTTCCAACATTCAACACATGATAATTCCCAGGATTGGATACAGACACACTTGCACACAACAACCTAACCGATTCAGTCATCAATTATGAGACACCCATGGAATCTGGGAGGGAGTTAACATTTTCATTGGGTAATGTATAACATCGTGAGGATGACCAAATCAGCGGGCAATAGAATATTGAGTTTGTTTAACTTATTTGCAGCATAATAGGGGATGGGCGCTCCATACTTGGAGCAACTAGATTCCCTCACATTATATATATACGAGTGTGCTAGCATCTATGAGGACAGTAATGATATAGTGTGTGCCTAGGCTGATAAGTAGTGTGAGAGCTGAGAGCTCAATTAGACTGTGTTAAACTCTGGTTTAATAAAAATATTGCTGTTAATGATTGGAGTGCCAATCTGATTTCTTACTGGTGACTTAGTAGCTGTAAGCACAGGCCTACCAGGGAGATAGGTCCCACTCACAGGTACGACTCTGTGTTATTTTATTTTTTGCATATATAGCTATTAGTTATTAATTTTTAGATAGCTGTTAGTTTATATTAATTTCTTTCTGTGTTAGACATATGTTGTAGAATGGCCACAGGCTGCATAATGGCCCCTTGTGATATGCTACAGAATGATGAGTAGAGTATGCCAGGACTTGGATTTTCACAGATTATTGATTTCCTTATCATTCTTTACTTGTATTAACATTATATGCCAAATCTGGATATGCATCCTTTATCTGTAGCAATGTTTGAGATATCATTAACAAAATTGGGATATGGGAATTATATGGTTTGCTAGTCCAGTTCTTGTATACTCATCAAGTATAGTTTTACTTCTAGTGTGTGAGTTAAAAGTAGAGATTATATAGTTTACGTTGCTTCAATTATGTGTGCTACGGAATCACTTTACTTGTAACCCCATTAGGTGAACACACGAGGCAGTAGGGTTATGAGATTTCAGAGATCTTACCCCAAGAGGTACCACCAGCTGGGCTGGGGGTTCAAAACATTGTGACTCCATCCTTTATGCTTTCCTTTTTGATTTATACATGACTTAGTTTAGTTGATTTCTTTTGGTTAATTTACATAGCATGGTAAACACTCTCTTTCTGTGTATACTGCACTGAGTGTCTCACAGCACAAACTGAACCCCGGGTTGACAAAATAAGTGAAAGAGTGTAAAGTGACACCAAACAATTGGGAGTCATATTTATACCTTGTTATGTTTGCTTGGAGGGATCCTGCAGGGTTAGCACAATAAAGAGAGAAGGAAAGAGGAAGAAATTACTCAAAAGAGCAATGAAAATCACAATGAATAGTAAGGAAGCGACTAATCTAATTGCAAAATTCACAAAGTGCCATCAACAAGAAAGGTCCGAACACAAACACAAAACTTCTTTATTGATAGGCTTGCAAGAGGGTTGGTTACGCCACAATTGACAAATCCACAACCGATACAATGATCACTTTCCTCAAAGAAGAGTAAGTAGTCTAAGAATGAGAGAAAGTATGCTAGCTGCTGCTGAAATCCGACCAATAACTCATGTAGGACATCCAATATATAGATCCAAGGGCGCAACTCTCAAGAGAGAACCAAGAAGATAGATGGGTGGCTAAGAAAGGAAGGTATGCGCATGAGAAGAGAGATGAAGGGTGAGGACATGCACATAGGTTAAGAAAATCTAATTGCAAAATTCACAAAGTGCCATCAACAAGAAAGGTCCAAACACAAACACAAAACTTCTTTATTGATAGGCTTGCAAGAGGGTTGCTTACGCCACAATTGACAAATCCACAACCGATACAATGATCACTTTCCTCAAAGAAGAGTAACTAGTCTAAGAATGAGAGAAAGTATGTTAGTTGCTGCTGAAATCCGACCAATAACTCATGTAGGACATCCAATATATAGATCCAAGGGCGCAACTCTCAAGAGAGAACCAAGAAGACAGATGGGTGGCTAAGAAAGGAAGGTATGCGCATGAGAAGAGAGATGAAGGGTGAGGACATGCACATAGGTTAAGAAAAGCTAAGTGAGAGATGAGAAGGATGCATGTGCAAGAGAGTGGAGTTTATGAACCCACGTGTGAGCTAAAAGGGAAGATGTGTGCACTAATTGCTTGAGAGGATGCACATAGAGATAGGAAATAGGTGAGGGTTTGTGAGAGAAATAGAATATATGAAGTGAGTAGGATAGGTATCAGGCGCATGATAGAGGATAGGGGAGTGAGTTTAGGTGTTTGAGTGAGTTCTTTAATGCGTATGAGAAAGGAGGATGCGCCCAAGAGAGGAAATACGCCCTAAAAGTTACGGAGGGTGCACTAGCAATGAAAGAAACCAAGAATAAACCTCCACACGTGAATCTAAGAGGCTAAACTAGGCGCATAGGTTGAACAAAGGTAGAACATGGTGTTTTTAGGAAGAGAGATGGCACATGCAAGCAAAGAGGAAGGAATTAGCATGGATTAGTGCGCCACACGTGGGAGAGAAAGTAAAGGCGCACTTGAGGAAGAAAGGGAGAAAGAATGAAGGATAATGAATGTAGATTAACTTTAAGGAAGGAGAGAGATGCATGGAGGATATTTTTGGCAATCCAATGCATGTTAAATTGCCAAATTTGCCCAAGTAATGAGTGAGTTTTAGCCAAATGGAAATTCACCCTATTTTTTAGGGATTTCCTAAATTTAGGAATTTTGTGTTTAAAAGCAATTTAAGGCGAAATTTGAGGAACTGGTGCATGGAAAGTGAAAAGGTGATAAGTGAGGAAAGGCTAGTGAGAAACGTTAGCCTTGACTGGCTAAACTTTCTCCTGGGAAGTACCACCTGACCCATGCGACACCACTTTGGCTTAATTAATTCTCATTTAATGCTTAATCCTTGGAAAATGTGCCCTTGATCAAATGATGCCATGTAGATGCCACCTCATCTTGCAACTCTTCCATATGTTGGAATTTGAGCCTACCACTTGTCACTGCTGGAGATGACGACCACTGCTAAAAATAGAAATTTCCAAAAATAACCATCCGGTCCCAAAAATTTAGAACTCGTCAAAACTGACCCAAACTTTCCAAAAGTGCTCAGGATGAGTAGGAGAACATCACCATGTGTCAACTTTCTGAAAATAGACACTATTAAAATTATAAAGTCTCTGCATGTCAATGATATTATACTCATTGGATTCAATTTTCTGCAAGGAATCCGAATCCGCAATTAGAACTGACATGCAAGCCCTGATGCTCAAGTTACTAAAAATAGAAATTTGTGACAAATCATCCTGTCCAAAAGACTTTGAATGTCTCAAGGATCCATAATATGTGCTCAAAATCTGAATCTGGGGCTTGGAGCTCAAACTACTAACAATAGAAAGTTCTTGCATGTCGCTCGAAAAGGTGATATCGGGCCTAGAATCATGCAAGGACCATTCCTGTATGCCCAGAACTGCTCCAAACTATCAAGAGACCTACTCAAACCATGTCTGCTAAAAAGTAGCAACACCTACTGTATATAAACATCTCTCTCAAATGCATGGGAAACCAAGCTAACTCTTAACTCTGAACCAAACAATCATGTACCAACCATATACTTGTCTCTGATGGGAACCAACCTCTTGCTCAACACGAGTGCTAAACTCTGGGAGAATCTTAGAATGCCAGCCAAAATAGTGCATGCCGACTCTTAACCCTCAAGATTTTCAAGGGTGAAAATCTAGGGGTTAACAATACCCAATGTATATTACTTTCATGACAAGGTTAGAAACCATCACACCATGTCTAAGCAAGAAACCCATACATGAAATCATAACACATGAACTGAAGTAAAGATCATTGTGAAGTCCATCTGTAAGTACACATATGATCTGAGATATAAGGCATAGGAGTTGATATACCATGGTAGAGCTATCTGAAAGAGCTCAAGTGGTCGTGATGTATCTGATGATTGGAAATAAATTGGAAGAACAACTTTGGATCGAAGGAGATGAGCAAGAGAACTCTGCAAGCAACATCTTCACATCCAAATGAGTATGTCTCTATGGGTAGTTACCCTGCAAGGGAAACATGTTCCATTTCCTTGTAGGTGCCTTCAGTTGATGTTCTTGAATTGAGCAATGTTCTATTTGTTCCTGGTTTGAAGAAGAATCTTCTTTCAGTTTCTTGTATGGTAGATCTTCATTGTATGGTTGAGTTTGATGCTTAGAAGGTCATCTTTAGAAGACAAACCCATGTTGTGGCAAAAGGGGTTCGGGTTAGAGGTCTTTATAGGTTGCAAGCAGATCTAGTGAAGCATGGTGCTTTGGTGCTTGGTAGTACCAAGTTGTGTGAGTTATGGCATGGGCATGTTGTTCATTTGCATTATGGAGTGCTTCCTATCTTGAAGAAATTTTGTGTAGGGGTTTCCAGACTTCAAAATAGAGAAGGAAGGTATCTGCAAAGTATGTGCTCTTGGTAAGCATATCAAGGTTGCTTTTCCTAGTAGTGAGCATAGATCAAGCGAGAATCTTGATCTGATCCGTTCGGATGTGTGTGGACCTATGTCTTTTGCTTATAGGTAGTTGGTATTATTTTTTATTGAAGACTAAAAATGAAGTGTTCAACAAGTTAATAGAGTTCAAGGTCAGATAGGAAGGAAGATCAAAGTATTTTGTCGGGATAATGGAGGAGAGTATACCTCTGTGAAGTTTGATTCTTTGTGTAGGGATGCAGGGATCAAGATAGAGTTGATAGTACCTTGCAACCCACAACAAAAATGGGGTATTTGAGAGGAAGAACATGTCTATTGTTGAGACCGTGGAGTCTTCGATTCATGACATGGATTTTCCCATGTGGTTTTGGGTTGAGTTTTGTAATACAATTGTGTATATTTTGAACATGTGTTCTCACATGATCTTGAAGGACATGATAACAGAAGAAGCATTTACTAGTGTGAAACCAAATGTATCACATTTTCATGTATTTGGTTGTTTGGTTTATATTCACGTGCCCAAGGAGAAGAGGACAATGTTGGACGATCGAGTATCAATGGTATTTTTGTTGGATACAATGAAACTTCCAAGGCTTACATGATCTATATTCCAACATAGCAAAAGATAGTGGTAAGCAAGGATGTGAAGTTTGATGAAGATATGAAGTCTTCAAGTTCTTATGATTCTCCCCCAATTATTAAGGAGAATGGGGAGGTTGTTGTTCCAAAGACTAATCCAAAGACTCGTGCTGAGTCATATTTTGGGGGAGGAGGAGATGAGATTACAGTTGGATATGCCCTCACCTTTTACTTTAGCATGGAAAAGACAAAGTGGCTGAACAAGACACTGTAGGAAACTTGAGAGCATGTAGGAGTGCCTAGATCTTCAATGAGGGTGAGTATACCTCCTAGGATATATGCTAGTCATATTGCATTGGTTCTTCCATCCTAGACTCTTCCATTTTGCTTGAGGAGTGTGATTCCTTGACGGAGGATGGTGCTAGGGTTGATTCCATGATTGTAGATGATCGACGTATCCTAGACTACAAGGACATGGTTATTGGATTCTCTTAGACATAGGGAGTTGACTGTGATGTTACTATTGCTTCAGTATTTTTTTGGGACAAGGGAGTTGACCTTGTTTAGGTTGTTTTAGTTGCTGGAGGTTTTGAGGTGTATGAGAGGGATTCTCATGTTCACAAGTTGTTGATACCCCTATATGGGTTGTTACTGATACCATGAGCTTGGTATTTCAGGATTTGCAAGTTGACTTTTGCAGATTCCTATCTTTGTGACTTTGATAGATGTGATCCATTTGTCTTGGTCTTGTATGGAGACATGACTATCTTTGTAGGACGTTCTGAATAACTCATGGTATGGTCTTTAAAGATTTTGACTTGTGATGTTGACTCCAGGGATGTTGGAGTTTGACATGTTGCTTATGATCCAGGGTTATGTTCCTTGAAATTCATGTGGTCGACATTCTTTGGAGGTTTGAGATGCTGTGATAACATCTTGTGATGGATGGGTGACAGTTCCTTTTTAGGAGAAACTAGTTGATTCTGAGACTACACTATGTACAGATTTGTAGGTTGCAAGTTTGGTGGAGTTGTAGAGGGAATTGATAGGTGTTGGTGAAAACACTTTTCTTGTAAAGAGGGAGTGTTAGCTTTCGAGGTTACTCCAAATGTGTTTACACCATGTTTAGGGGTGCTTCTTGAGATTTGGGCTACATGGTGTATGATTAGCCCCTAGATGGTTTGTGATGGATTTGCACATTGGAGATGGCTCACTCAGTTGCTTGACCTTTGTTGGGTGTTTGCATGACTTTCTTACTTAGGGTGTTGGAGATCTTCATACAACCTGGTGACATTCTCATGGAGGAGGTTGCTTGCTTGGAGAATGTCTTGCATTAGAGGAGTGTTCCACATTCAGGAGGAAGGTGTTGAGCCCTAAAAAGCATGGGGTATCCTGGATGCTTGCATGGAGGGATGGAGTTGACTTGAGAATGCTTGGTTTGCAACAGTGTTGCTGAAGGAGGAGTGGACCTAGTGGAGCACAAAGCTTGGAGGGGGAACGTTGGACACATCCTGTGGAGCACCCTTGCATTGGAGCCTTGCTTATGTACGACATCACCTTGGAGCTTGACATATGTACGCTTGGAGTGTAGCGCTCCACTTGTGTGAGCCTACCTGTGGTTTTGTAGGTTTCTTGTAAGGTTTTAGGCCCACATATGTTTGGTTGGTGTTTATTGCCTTTCATATATATAGAGGAAGGAGAGACTCCTTTCATCATATTCTTGTTCTTGTTCATAATCTTGTGTTAGTGATGTGACTAGAGGAGCTCACTAGTCTTCTTTTCTCTTGCATCTTCAATTGTACTTTATCTCTCTTGTCTTGGGGGCACAAGGGTCTCTTGGATATTTTGAAGCATCTTGGAAACTAGGGTTAGGGTTTTGTCCCTTGGGGATTTGGTGATTAGGGTTTTGTGATTAATCCCTAGATTGTACTTGTAGAGGACTAGAGAAGAGGAGGCATCTTGCCTTGGAGGACATGCTAGTGTGATGCCTGCTTGCTAGAGCTCCTTGGTGTTGGCTAAGGTTTTCCTAGCTAGGGTTTTGGAGAGCTAGAGGATTGAGCTGACCTTGGGTGGGTTGAGGCTATGGTATGTACATGAACTTCATCTTTATACATATATATGAAGTTTTCAGCTGTCCAAAATTGTTTCTATTGTAGATTTGAGTTTTGACCATATATTTCTTCATGGTTTGTAATTTCTAGCACTTGTATGTCTTGCTGATTTGACATAAGTTTAGGCTGAAATTTTTAAGCAATTTAACATTAATTTTGAAGAAGATAGAACATATTTGTTTCTGTATTTACAATTGTCATAAAGTGAATTTCAGATCTGTTTTATACATGATAAGATTGCCCTAGTGGGCTAAAACTTGTTGGCACAATTTGGTTTCTTTTCTATTAGATTGCCTTGTTGATTGGGGTTGTGTTGATGTGGGTGAAATTCCTCAGTATGAAGTCCCAATTAGACTTCACACTGTTTGGGATAGGAGTCCCATTCAAATTTTGGCCCGACAACCATTACTGATATGAGGGGGGGTATGAGTGGTTGGTGGAGTACAAAAATGCAATGTGTGCAAGTATGAGCTATACTAAATGCACGAAATCAAATCTAATCTAACCTATCCTAGCTAGGAGCAATGGAATCTACTAAATGATCATATATTAATGTACCCAACCTTTGTGTATGACCCCTACCTAGATAGCTGTTACAGGGACAAAGATTTCTAACATATACATAAATAAATACATGCAAAGAGAAAGTCTATTGCAATAACTCATTCATGCCCATCTATGCATCATCTAATGCATTAATAATAGAGAACAACAAATACTGTAAAAAGACACTGGAAATAGTTCATAGCCAAAAGTCATAAGAAATATTGTTTCCTCTTCGTAAAAAGAATGGCCATGAGGGCTTCTTGCTATTAAGTTTTCAGAAAACTAGTTCCCCAAAATTATAGAATGGAAGAGCCCCTACTAAGTGGGTACTCTTTGGCTTATATGGTTGAGTTTGGTAACTGTGTCTTGGGACTTTCTGAATTCCCAAATAGTAGTTACAATCCCTAGACCTTCCCTATTCTGTTTCTTTATAATTTACAAAAAATAAAACATGAAATTTACAAATTTGAATTTATTTTATGATTCCCCTTTATCCTTATCTCTAATATATGCAGCCCATACTTCATGATAATTTGAAATTGATATTATCCTATGGAACAACAAAGACTCTAATGTAACTTCATGGGATGCTGAGTTTTTGGATAGGATTTTCATGTCCCTCTTTAGGTTACCCAAGAAAGATTGAATTAGAATTTGAGCTTTTGCTAGCTTTATTAGATGGTCATCCATCATGGCACTGGTTACTCTTAGTGGGATCTCGACAACTAGTTCTCTGGAATGCATGGCCTCCTCCAACTTTGCTTGTACTTGTTCATCTGGCTTGGGTTGACCGAGCTGGCCAATTTGGGGCAAATGGCATTTGATGGAATTCTTTAAATCACTTTCCAGTGTTTCTTTTATCTCATGGTAGTTGGAAATGACATCTTAGTTCAATTCACTTTCCTAGCTGATTATCCTTGTGAGGACTTCGGTGACATTCATACTGTCCTGTGCCCATTTCTTCATCTCTTCCAAACCTGCTCTTATTCCAACAATCTCCATGTTTTTGGTCTTGGTTTTGTCTAGTTGTGCTAGGATTTAATAGGCCTTCTTCTAGAACTCTTGCACTCCAACATACATTTCTTTGGCCAAGTTATGGAGTTCTTTCCTTACCACTCTGACGCTTATCCTGAACTCCTGGACGCTGCTTCTGGCCCCCTTGTAGACATGTACCTCTTCATCCAATGTCCTTATTCTTTCTTTATATTCTTTAATTCCTTGCATCATATTCTCCAGTTTATGCTTAGGTGCTTGAGTAAAGGTCATGCTAGTTGAAGCAATAGCCAAGGGGTCATCCATGATATTTTCGACCACAACTTTCTCTGTGGTGACTGAAAATGGGGCCACTCCAAAAACATGTAACCTCCTAATATTCTGTTGTACAATTTTTCCTATCTCTTTATCGAATTTGAAAGAATTCAGATTTGCTAGCTTCCGAGATTTAGACGGTGTGAATGCCTCTAGCCCCAATTCTTCCAACGGAAAGTGCCCTCTAGTTAGAGGTGCATCTGAAGACATTCCCGTCATGTCAATTTCCATAGGATCTGTGCTTTATGTTTCTTCTTGTGTCTTCTTATCTTCTTCTTCTTTTCATTTCTTCCTCTTCTCTTTTCCTTTGTTCTTCTTGTTCCTTGAGAACTCTTCTCTCTTTGTTCTTTCTCTTTCCTTTTTTGTTATGCTTTTGCTGCCGCTCCTTCTGATTCCTTCTTCTTTTGCCCTGCTTCTGCTTTTGCTGCCATTGTTGCTTCTTCCTCCTTTTTTTTTTCTTTTCCTCCTCTTCTCTCCTTTTTTGCTCAGCTGTTGTTGCTGTTGTTGTTGCTTTTGCTTCTTCTTCCTTGATGTGCTGCTCATCTTTTGACCTGTTTTCTGCTTCCAATTTCTTTTTCTTTTCTTCTTCTGCAACTCTGGATTTCTTCTCGTCTTGTATTGTTCCTCTATGTTGGGAGTTGCCTCCTCTATTGAAAATCACTTCGTCATAAGTCTTTTCCCTACGATGAATTTCTTCTTCTTCCTAGGCTTCAAACTCGTAACTCCACCTATACTTGCAGGTATGGCAATGTTTGCTATCAACTTTTAAGGGATCGTGCCTACGACATCTCTACTCGCTGAAGTGGAAGGTGGCTAGGGTGTCAGCTTCTACTTGGGCCTCCTTAACGTCTTTGAATGAATAGGCACCTACCCAGAGGGGCATTGGCGGCCAGATCATCTTTTTGTCTTTGTTCAGGGCTGCACCTATGCCATGTACCAGAGTTTGGTAAGCTATCTCTTGCAAAACTAGTCTGTCGGGAACAAACTTGGGGAGTAGGTGAGGGGCTTTGGTGGCACCGTTATATTATGATATATATGCCATATTCTAGTAGGTACAAATCTGCTACCCTGCCTACTATGGCCTGAGCTTTATCGGACATACAAGGTGTAGGGGCACAAAATAGTACTTTAAATTGAGGGATCAAAATTTTGTCACAAATCTACTAGTAATCGGAGTGATACTTGTGTTCCCAGAGGATTTTGCAATATACGTGGATGGGGAGCTCACCTAGTTGCCAAGCACATCCCTTCTTTGGGTGTGCGTGGATCGTGCACATCACGTTTACATATAAGAAGCCATGTGAAAACTGGGGTACTTCCCTGTAGCCATATGTTTTGCAGTTGATATGGCTTGTGCTAGTGTACAAATAAAATATTGGCATAGTTAAATACTGACCTAGAAGTGGTGATGGAGTGAATTAGAGGCACCCATGACACCTTGAATTTTTGAGCGTCAGGCTCTCCATACAATCTGCACATCATTGCCACTGCATATTGGTAGGGAGGCCTGAGTAAATTGTCGGGTAGTCATTTGATGCTCTTGTCTTGAACTTCTTACTTGGCACCCACCAATTCTTCATGAAGTTTATGGGATTACGAGGAAATTCTTTCACCCAGTCGTCCTCCAATGACATCCCTTCCATGGGCAATTGATAGCATGATGTGAACACTGATGATTGGAAGGAGGAAATAGGTTTTCCTTCTGCATTGATTATTTTCTGGTTGTTTATATGTGCATTCTTGATGATCCATGATATGGCCTCAATGCAAGAGAATACTGCTCAATGTGCTGCTATATTGTGTAACCTAGAGCATTTGATGGCTTGATATATGGCGAGGTATGGATCTCTTTTTGGTAGATGAGTTAAGGTTTGGTTAGTAAACATCTGGTATATCTCTCCCCAATGAAAATAAGTGTCTTTGTTGATCACACACTAGGTGTCAGTGTATACATGTCCTGGGGTATCTATATCTGCTTCTTCCTCTTCTTTCCCCTATGAAACCTCCATAATAGGGTTCCTGTCAACTTTCCTCCTGTATGTATACATGATTGGACTTGTGGAAAACACATTTTGTTAGAGCAGAAAAATCTTTCGATTAGCACATATAAACCAAGTAAGAAAAATGAAAATGCATCGTAACTATGAAACAAGGTCCTTATCTGTAGATCCCTGGAACGATGGCCATGATGATCCTAATAAATCGCGAGGAGAAGAGTTCGAGGTCTTAGCATAGAAAAGATTGGTTATTGTCCTGAATATGAGAATGGGACCGAGACTTGCGCGACTATCCTGTTGTGGTGATGCCTTGGCCATGAGCTCTAGAAAACACTGATCATAAGTAAGCAACGACATATTGATCATTTTAAAGTTATAGTTACCGATGATGAGAAATGACCACGTAGGGAGAAGCAATCGAGGCATAACTTGTGTATTGGCTCGAGAAAAACGAACAAAAAACCATGTAATCCTCCCATGCGTTCGATATTTAAAAAAGAAATTGGCATGGGGAAGGGAATGGTCGACTAAGGGAAGGCGAGCAAAAACGGAGGTATCTTTGTGAAATGGACAGGGATAACCCTTCCTAAGATTGCAAGAATGGTCAAGGGACGAAAGAAAAACAGGGGCAGAGATGAGGTTTCCAACACGGCTCGGGAACTTAATGGGGGGTGGTGTTAGTGTTGATGGGTTTTACCTTTCACTCCATTTAGCATCATGAGTCAGCCTTGGGTAACCTCTCTTTTCCTTATTTGTCTAGAGAATGGGGTTTGTGCATTTTAAAGAACAATGGTTTTTTTTTCTTTTAAAAAAAAATTTAGAACAAAAACGGGGCCCATTTGCTTTTTGAAAAATGAAAACAAAGAAAAAGGGGATGTGTAATTTGTACCTTCTATCCCTTGTAAGGTGGCCGAGGTGGGGTTTGCGTGAGCGACAATGTGAATGGTTTGGTATTCTTGGTGAATCCTAGCGAACACGACCTTTTGGTGTTTGAAACGGTGTAAAATGGGGTTTAAATGGAGCTTCGAGGGGTTTTAAAAGCGAATTTTGGCATGAAAACCAAAAAGGTGATTGTACAAGCACGTCATGTCCCCCTCCACATGTGTGTGTTTATGATTCATGGGTCGTTTCGATGTATCGGCGAGAGAATGTCTTTTCTCTGTTAGTGTATCGAAGAGGGAAAGTCTTTTCTTAGCCGGTGTATCGATGAGAGATGAGAATCTTTCGTCGTTGTATTGTTGAAGGAGGAAGATCCCGAAACTTCGACGTAGCAACACAAGATGGAGATCACGACTTGTCGACGTATCGGCAAGAAGAAAAAATCTCGAAGCATCACCGTATCGGCGAGAGAAGTGAATCATCCACTGATGTATCGACGAGAAGAGAAGATGACGGGTTGTCGGTGTATCGACGAAGGAAGGGAATCTTCGTATTGGCGAAAGGGGAAGATGATGAAGGTATTACGTTTCGATGAAGGAAATGTGGCGTCGATGTATTGACGAAAGGGAAAGATGGCAAGGGTCGGCGTATCAACGCGAAATCTTAATAGTTCATCGACATGCCCTATATTGGTGAGTGATGCAAATTCCTCGCTGAAACGCTGTGTATCAACGAAAGATGTAAACCTTATGCTGATACGCTATGTATCGACGAGCGACAAAAAATCTTTATTTCGAACTAAGTTGAGTATAGTGGAAAGGGGGGCCCTAATTTCTTCACTTAGGGGAAGGGCTTTAGAAATAAAGCGAATAAATTATGGGAGTTGTTGCTAGCATAACAATTGGCATTGGAAGGAGTCATGAATATATGCATTAGATATCATTAAGACAAAACGGGTTCTAGAAATCACAATTTTTACTTCAAATAGTAGTGAAACAGTCTTAGTATGTCCCAATGAACTTTGAAGTTTTAGAAGAGACTTGTAAGAATTTATGCTTGGCCTGAAAGGGTTCTTGGTCACATTCCAAAGACATTTAAATATAACTTTATTTTGTTGGGCTTAGTTATCCCGAGAGGCAAGTGCAGTGTCATGAGGTAGTCATGCATTAGGAATGCTGAAAGTCCAGGTCAATTATTACATATATTTGGTGTTTTTTGTTGCTAGTGAGCGTCCATAGCCCCGACGATGTCACTTTGGCATCACAGGCCTTGCTTTGCTACCAATGACCGTCCATAGCCCCGACGAAGATACTTGCATGTCCCACATGATCTGAAATGCCTTTCGCAAAACTTTACGTTTGAACATGTTTTTCTCTTTCTTTTATTCTTAGAGGGAGGTGGATGGGGGATTTCAGTTCTCCTTTAAAGACATGCAGGATGATAGCTCTCTATGAGATCTGCTTAGAGATACTTGTTTATAGATAATCTCCCTAAAAAACTCCATATGCTTCCAGGTATGAACATCGGCCATTTAGTTAGGTGTGAGTACATAAGTTCCTTTAAATGTGACTAGTTACCTATTCTTGACCGGGTTTTGAGGTTTCATTGCTCGTTTGTTGCTTCAACAGTGTTCGTCTACATAATCTGAGCCTTGAATACTAGATCGAGGTAGTTGTGGGAACAGAGGAAGAACTGATGTCTTGTCTCAATGTTAGAAGTAGATTTCCATATCCCTGATCCACAATATGCCACATCATTGTGAGAACTGGATTTCAGCAACAATGATCAGTTTCTGAAGAGAAGCAAGCAAGGGGTTTTGGGAGAGAGAAAAATCTTAACAGAAAATATGAAACAAAAGACAAAAATAAAATCAAGCATAAAACAAAGAAAAGTTAAACAACCTAGAAAAACAAGAAATGAGGGGGAAAACCCATTATTTATGTACAAGTCAACTATCTGGGGATAACTAAATGAAGTATTTTTTTAGGACTTGGCTATTGACAGGAAGGAGGTATACTTCTCCTTCCAAGTTTTGCAATCTATACGTTCCTAAGCCAATCTTTTCTTTGACTAGATAGGGACCAAGCCACAATTGTTGGAACTTGGAATGTTTACCTTTGTCTTCGTGTGGCTTATCCCATTTTAGAACTAGATCACCAATTTGAAAATCCTTTTCCGCAATAGATTTCTTTTCAAACCATCGTTTTATGATCTGTTGATGCACAACAAATTTGGTCTTTGCTTTCTCTCTTTCCTCTTCTAGTTTGATCAAGGTGTGTACTGAGTACTCTTCTCTAAATGGTTGGGAAATTTTGTCCACGTGGTTGTTGGGAGAGTTGAAGGGAAGGAAATAAAACATTAGTGGGGAGGATGGCTTCTTTCCCACAAACAAATAAATAAGGGGATGTTCCTATGGAAGCTTTTGGTGTTATGCTACCTGCCCACGGACCATTTCGAAGAGCATTGTGGCGATTTCTTTGTTGGTCAACTACAATTCGCTTCAGGATATAAATCAAATTCTTATAGGTATATTCAACTACACCATTTCCCCGAAGGTAGTAATTAGCAACATATCTCAAGATAATTCCTTTGTCTACAACAAACTCAATTAATATTAAAGAAGAAAAGTATGTGGCATTATCAAAATCAAGAGTAGTGGGCACTCCAAACTTGGTGATGATTTATTGTTCCAAGAAATTGATCACTACATCTTCATTTATCTTTGTTAATGACACTGCTTCCATCCATCGTGTAAAATGATCAATGGTGGTCAGGATGTACTTATGTTGCTTCGATGAATGAGGCTTAATCTCCCCGATGATGTTCAATGCCCATTGTTCAAATTGTTCTTCAACAGTCATAGGTTGCAAAGGGACTACAACCTTTTTTTCTCATCAGGCACATTTCTGGCAGACTTTGCAACTCCTGGCATAAGCATGTGAGTCTGTGAAGACTGTAGGCCAATAATAGCTTGCTCTCAGAATTTTGTGAGCTATAGTCTCTCGCAATATGTCCTCCTACTGCCCCATCATGTAACTCTTTGAGAACTCTGTCTGCATCTTGTATTTCTAGGCATTAGAGGAGAACGTTGTCATAATTCCTTCTGATTAAAACACCATTAAGGAGTTAATAATGTGCTGATTTGAGCCCGAGGGTTCTTTTTTGTTTGGGATTCAAATGATTGGGGGCAATGCCATGTTTCAAATACTGCTTGAGATCATTGTAGTCGTCAAATGTTGGCACATAAGGAGATTGTTGCATGCACGGTGATAGTTCTTCTTCCTAATCATCTTCCTGTTGATCTTCTGAGTTTAAGGCCTCAGTTGCCAGCTTACACAGGCCTTGACCTTTCACAAAGTGGTGGGGGTTTTTTGGTAAAAATTTTCCCTTCCTATCTGTAGGTCCAGTCATTCATGAAATTAAAGGAAGTGAAACTA
>JASDQU010751109.1:10013-22465 GCA_032191745.1 Picea mariana | reverse complement strand
AATTCGAGGAAAGTGTCTCACATGTACCTCAACAACCGCATGCAGACACCTTCACTCTTCCACCTGTTCGAGATGATGAACATGCACATGCTAGCTCTTCTTTACATGAGAGTTCTGATTTAGAGGAAGAAGATGATTCGGATTTAGAGGACTCAGATGATTCAGATTCAGAGTCAGTACAGTCAAATGTAGAGTTAGAGCATCCATATGCAGTTGCAGAGCCAGAGCAGAGGCCCAAGTGGGCACAAACTACTCTTCATGATGCAGGGGATCTCGTTGGTGATCCATACGATACTAGAAGGAATCGATTTGATTTTAAGGAGCCTCCTGTTGCACTCACTTCCACTGAACCATTTCCCTCCAGACATATTTTCTTGGTTCATTCTTCCGATCCACAGTCTTATGGCAAGGCTGCTGGAAATCCCTTTAGAGAATCCGCCATGCAGGAGGAGTACAACTCCCTCCTCGAGAACCAGAATTGGGATCTGGTTCCCCTTCCTTCTGGGAGGAAACTTGTCAGATCCAGATGGATCTACAGGACCAAGAGTGCAGTGGATGGACAAATTAGCAGATACAAAGCTAGGCTTGTCGCCAAAGGCTTTCAGTAGGTTCATGGTATTGACTATGATGATACCTTCACTCCAGTAGTGAAGATCGATTCCATTCAACTGGACCTTGCCATTGCAGCATCCAAGGGATGGGAAGTCCATCAGATGGACATGAAGAATGAATTTCTTCATGGTGATCTCTCTGAGGAAATCTACATGGAGCAGCCCCAGGAATTTATGCAGGACTCATCTTGGATCTGTCGACTAAAGAAGTCACTTTATGGCCTCAAGCAGGGTTCGAGGGCATGGTATGACAAGATGGACTCCTACCTGTTGTTACAGAACTTTGTACATTGTAAATCAGACCTGAATGTCTACATGCTCAGGATGACTGATTCACTTCTAATTTTAGTTATGTATGTTGATGATTTGCTGATCACCGGGTGCTCGAGTTCAACGATTGCTACAGTCAAGAGGATTCTACATGACATGTTTTTTTATGAAGGACATGGGTCCGCTACACTTCTTCCTTGGACTTGAGATCAGTCAGGATGCATCAGGCATCAAACTGTCTCAGGATAAGTATGCACGAGATCTCCTTGAGCGATTTCACATGACAGACTGCAAGTCTGCTCCGACTCCTTTCCTATCAGGATTCAAACTTGAGGATGGCAGGGATACTCCACTGGTTGATAACACAATGTACATACAACTAGTGGGGAGCTTGTTGTATCTCACACACTCCAGACTAGACCTCTCCTATGCAGTTGGCGCAGTTTCTAGGTTCATGCAGGAGCCACATGAGCTACATTGGAAGGCTGCAAAGCGTATCCTTCGATATGTACAGGGCACCATCACCTTTTATATTTATTACGCAACAGACTCTACATTAGATCTCATTGGGTTTATTGATTCTGCTGGGCTGGCGATAGCATTGATCGCAAGTCCACATCTGGTTACGCACTCAGTCTTAGTTCTGGGCCCATCTGTTCGTCGAGCAAGAAGAAATCTGCCATTTCTCTATCTTCATCTGAGGCAAAGTACAGAGGGGTAGTTAACATAACCATTTAGGCTATGTGGCTACAACATTTTCTCACTGAGTTGGGAATTCAGTTTCATCAATCGATCGTCATCTGGTGTGACAACCAAAGAACTTTGAAGTTATGCAGAGATCTAGTTCAGAGGCATCGGACGAAGCACCACATGCAATACATCCGGGACTTAGTACAGGAGGGGATCATCGACTTATAGTTCTGTCCTTCAACAGAGCATGCGACATAAATCTTCACCAAGACCTTCACCGAGCATAAATTCCATTATTTGCGAAGTCATCTTGGAGTGAAGGACACAGTTGCCTAACAACTGTAGTTCTTCTTTTTGCATACATTGTACCTTGAGGGGGGATTTTCCCCATGAGGTTTTACCTCTTTACTCACTTTATTTTCAATGTATCTTTTGTACTTGGGTATCTAACATGGCCTCATTGCCGGGACCCAATCTTTATTTTCACCATAGTGATGTTCAGGGGGGGTGTTGGAGTTATTTCACACACACCTAGGATTTATTTTTCCTAAGGTTTTTCCTTGTTTATTAGTCATAATTAGTCGTTATCCAGTCTTTTATAATTTAAGGGAGAATATTCCACCTGGATAATATTCTCTTTCAGTTGACACTTCAGTTTGACTAGTTGAGTTGTGTTTAGATGTTGCATTGGTTTTATCATCATGCAACATTGGGATCATCACCATGATAAGTCGACCTTTCCTTGGTATCATCACCAGAGTGGCGCATTAGCCTTGATTACCTAAGTTAAATCCTCACTACTCTCTGTTCAGTTAGTTAACTGAAGACTAGTTGACTAGTTAACTCAACTAGGTGGTAGTTCACTCCCGTAATTGCTGGTGTGTGTCTAGATCACTCTAGACCACCACTATGGTGCATTGGTTATCCTCCAGTAGAACTCATTGAGTTATACAGTGTATATCATGTGTAAATTATTCATTATTCATAATGGTTAATGAGAATTCTTCCATTCTTTCTCTCCTTCTTCTTCTTTCTCTAATTCTCTCTACAAATGTGTGTATTATTGTTTAGCTAGATCTATTTTGTGCAGGTTCAACACATTTACAGAAGGTACAGGACAAACAATGGAGGGTAAATTTTAAGACCCAAATAACTTCAAAGGGCCATAACTTTCTTCTCCGGAATCAAATTGAGGCGCATAAGCAGTCTGTGGAAATCTACTGAACCATAGAAGACATTATTAGAGTTGAATTAAATTTTTGGGCATGTTAAAATTGTTTAAGATGGAAAATAAGGTACCTGCAACATTCCAGACCAAAAATATTAATTGGCCTAGAACTTCAACAGGATGTAACTAGCAGCCCAGAGCCCAGAAAGAGGTGAAATTTGGATAGACTGTCCAAAATATGTATATTAAGAAACACAATTGATCCCCTATAGCATAATTTGGATAGACTGTCCAAAATGCATAATTATAGCACAAAATTGCACCAAGTTGAAGAGCGAACATACAAATTAATGGACAATTTTCAAATAACCATAACTTTCTGCTCAAGACTCATAATTAAGCACATAAGTAGGTGTTGGAAAGGTCTTGGACAATAGAATATAATTATTCACCCAGAAAATTGATCTGGGCATTCAATTTTCAGGAAATCAAAATAAATAATTCTGATGCATTATTGAACCATAATGGTTCATATTTCCATGAAATTGTTGAAACACTTAGCCTTACAAAGTTCTGTTGGTTTCACATTTTGCAGAGTTAACAACAACTAGATCATATCAGGATCATCACAAAGTGCATAGGAATGGAATATGAACAGGAGGATTACAACTAGGAATATGAGATCATAGGGATGGATGTCCATATGAGCATTGAAGGAACAAACTCCAATAGACATGGAGAATGAAGGGATGAAAACATGAATATGGTAGAGACCATTAAAAATTTGCAGAAGGATGTACACAGCCATAAAAATGATAATGAAAGGCTTATGAGAGACAAAGAGAAGAAGGAGAACTTCAACATGAAGTTAATGCAGATCTTGGACATAATAGAAAAGAAATTGGATAAGGAGAGTGGCTCATGCAAATCAATAAGTCACAGGTCTCCTGATGATAAAAGAAGAACAATAAGTGTTAGAAGAAATCACCATCACTCCCCAAGGAATTCCAATAAGTGAGAACACAATATCTCAAGTCCATCCTCTATCAGGAAGCATAAGAGGTCTGGGGTGGATGAGCTACGAGGAGAAATGAACAAAATCAAACCTCCTACATTTGATGGTGAGGACAAGAAGGATGAAGATGCAGAGACATGGCTTCCAAGCATGAGAAAGTATTTTCAATTGCATAATTATTCTTCTCATGTAAAAGGAATAATTTCCATCTATCAACTCAAGGGAAAGACATCCATGTGGTGGGATTAGTTTTTGCAAGTGCAACACATTAAAGAGAAAAATGTTACTTGGAGGGAATTCAAGAAGTATTTTGAAAAGGAATACTTGACTAAGAGATACTATGACAAGAAAATGAAAGAGTTATTTGAAATCAAGCTTGGGAGTATGACCATAGATGAATATGAAAGAAGGTTTTTAGAACTGTTGAAGTATGTTTCTTTCATCAAGGATGAGATAGTTAATATTCAGAGGTATTTGAGTGGACTGCCATCATTCATCAGTGAAAAAATACAATATGATGATCCCAAAACATTGGGGGAGACCATAAGGCGAGACAAATGCCTATATGATCATCAAAAAACAAGGCCAACCTTCCAAAAAGATTGGGAAGACAAGAAGAAATTCAAGAGGGATCAGAGGAAGAAGGGAACTAAGCCACCATTCTTTAGAAATAATCCTTAGGGACAACCAACTTTCAGAGAACCCAAAGTGATGGAGACAGGGGGTCAAAGGCCAAGGCTGCCACCTATTCAATGTTGGGGTTGTAAAGGAGATCACATGTTTAGAGATTTTCCTCACATAGGTGAAAAAGTGAGGACTATTCACAATGTACAACAAACTGAAATGATGGAGGACATGGGCAAAAATATACTAAGGATCTATGCAGCCCCAGACAACAAACAAATAAAGTATCAACCACATATGATTGAAGTGGAAGGTATGATCAACAAGAAAACCATTTCTATTTTAATTTATTCAGGAGATAGTCATAGTTATATAGATCCTAATATTGGTGGTTTTGATTAAGGTTGGTTGTCATTGATGTCAATCCTTGAAGAAAGTCCGGTAGTGAATTCCGGTAGCACAAAGGTTTGGGTAATGGACCCAAGGCTGTTTCATGTATAATGGTATGCATTTTAATATATTTAAAGGTAATACTATTCTATATGGATAGTACATGTCATTTCATTTCTGGTGGTATGTGGAATGCTACATAACTCCTCACGGTTAGAGAGTTATGGCCATGAGAAGTTGGAGAGCCCAGGTTTGGGTAATGGACCCAAGTTTGTTTGATGGATAATGGTACGAGTTTTGATATATTTTCAGGTAATACTATTCTATATGGATAGTACATGTCATGCCATTTCTGGTGGTATGTGGAACGTCACACAACTCCTCACTGTTTGAGAGTTATGGCCTTACGAAGTTGGAGGACCCTCATATGTCATCTAGAAGCCCCAAAAGGTCAAAGCAGTCAACGTGGTTTAAGAGTTTTTAGAAGGTAAATAATAAAGTGAAGTGAGTGTACTATAATTCAAAGTGAATACAAAATAAATTATTTAAATAATAAATTTAATGGAGAAATTAAAAGCGGGTTAACCCTAAAATAAGGAAAGTGGGCAAAGTGACCTAGAAGATGCTTCTAAGGAAGCTACTTGGAGAGTATAAATAAGAGGAAAGTCTCTCTCATTTTACATCACACTTGAGAATATTGAATATCTATAGGTGACTGAGGTAACCAAAGGATATCTAAGCTGAATTTCAGAGGGAAGGTGAAGAAAAGAAGGCCGGAATTCAAGGAAGGATAAATTATTTTGATGATGCTTTCTAAGGTATGTTATTTATAGGTCATCTCACCATTTTTGAAGTAAATTTTTTTTCTAGAATGATTCAGACCGTGAAATTGATATGCCATTGAGGAAACATATCCAAGTAATAGTGGTAAAATTTTTAGCTTGTGGGTCATTGTATTTTTGGAGTTACACTTCGTGGAAAATAAGGTTTGTGGCTAGTCCCAAAACTAGTCTAAAACAAGTGTTTCAGGTAAAAACATCATAACTTCTTCATAACAGATCCAAATTCAGTAAGTTTTTTTTTTTGGTTATCTTATAATCTGTAGTATTCTGTGTAACATTTTTAGATCAATTCAACAAATATTCAGTGGGGGGAATGCTCTACAAGGTCGCTCTCTAGAATAAGCCAGAATTCAACAAGGTATGCCATTTTTGCTATAACTCATTTTCTGAGAGGTTCCAAGTAGTGACACCTGGAGGAATTGCATAAACAAACTGAAGAACATCATGTACTATTTTCAGATCTTTATTCATTACATGTACATAGTTATGATTATTTCAAGTTAGGGTTGTTGACTAATCCCAAACTAGTCATGTGAGACTAAAGAAAATTTTGATGAAAATGCTAGTCTTTTGTTGTGAAAGTTAAGGAAGGTTTGCAAGTATGTGATCATATACACCCGATCTATTATAGAGTTACAAATCATATTTGGATGATGAAATTGATGAGGGCTTTTTGTTAAGGTACATGTTGGGTACATGGTTGAGACAAGTAGTTGATGAGTTGGCACATACATGAGGTGTATAGTTGATGATGTTGGTACATATTGATGAGTCATAGTTGATGAGTAATTGACACATGATTGGTACATACTTGGTACATGGTTAGATGCACTTGTTTATGGTACAAGTTGATTATAGGTTGTTTGGTACATGTTGGTGCATGGTTGATGCAGTTGTTTATGGTACAGGTTGATTATAGGTTGAGGTATATGTTGATGCATGGTTCATGTTTATTGGTACAGGTTTACAATGGTATATCTCACAGTGATAGTGTGATAGTGGTTCCATCATTCTACTTCTACTTCAGGGAGGTTGGACAAGGAAAGGACATGTGGTTGTAGCCACCTTCCAGTTGTAGCCAGAGAACATATGGGGTTGTAGCCAGAAAATAGGGGAGTTGGAGCTTCCCTAAGGTTGTAGCCTGAGAAACAAAGGGGTTGGAGCCTCCTTCCTATTGCAACTGGAAAAAAAAGGAAGTTGGTGCTTCCAATGAATCTAATTCTTCAAGACATATAAGAAAAAACATTCCATGGTTTTCTCCCTCTTTGGGTTTCCACGTAAAACACTGGTGTATTGTGTATGTGTATGATTGTTCATTTCTTATTTACTCTGCAGTTATTGGATGATAATGCTACATTGATATAACACTTGGATTATATGGTTAAAAAGGATTAAATTACTCTATTACTGATTTACCCCCCCCTCTTAGTAATCCAATAATTGGTTTCAAAGTAGGTTTCTTCAGAAATCAGTTTAACCACTGAAAGGTAGATCATGGAGAGAAACATCTTGTATAAAAATGGAATACCTTAGTTCAATGGACAAAACTATGCATTTTTTAGCATAAGGATGAAAACATATATACAGGCACATGGATTTGAAATTTGGCAATCAATTGTAGATGGATACACAACACCAACAATTCCGCCAACAAATGACAAAACAATGAAACTCGGTCAGAATAATTCCAAATCCAAAAATGCACTTCTGAATGGTCTTAGTGAGATGGTACTCACCAAAGTTGCACATTGTAAATCTGCTAAAGAGATTTGGGACAAACTTCAAAATATTTATGAAGGAGATTCAAAAGTCAAAGCAGAAAAGCTTCAAACTTATAGAGGTCAGTTCGAACAACTTAAGATGAAGGAAGATGAGAATATTGCAACTTACTTTTTATGATTTGATGAAACAGTAAATGCAACCATAGGATTGGGAGAAGAAATCAAAGAATCTGTAATTGTTCAAAAAATACTAAGATCTCTTCCTATGATATTTGACCCTAAGATATCAACACTAGAAGAAAGATCATATCTAAACTCAATAAGAATCAACGAATTACATGGAATCTTCACAACATATGAAATGAGGATTGAACAGAAAAATCCAGATATAAAAGAAGCATCCTTCAAAGCATCCAAAAAGTCAAAGCAAAAGGGAAGGAAAAAAGAAGAACATAACAACAACAATGATGTCTCGAAAGATGATGAAGAAGTGGCCAAATTTGTCAAAATACTAAACAAGGGAACTAACAATAGGTATATAGGTAAGCTTCCTTTAATTTGTTTTAATTGTGATGGTATTGGTCATTTTTCTAACAAATGTACTTATAAGAAAAAGAGAAATGATGAAGATTACTCAAAAGGCAAACACACATATAAAGGCAAAATAACCACAAAGAAAGTTTTCAATAAAAGCTTATGCACCAAAGAAGACATTTCATCATCAGATGAAGATGAAGTCAGTGACAGTGAGACATAAAGAGTTCTATTCATGGTAGTAGAATACTCCGAAGAAGAATATGAAGAAGCCGAAGAAGAATATGAAGAAGTCGAAGAAGAAATTGAAGAGGCAAAAGTTGACTACCGAGAGGAATTAATGTGTGCCATAGAAGTTATCAGAAGAGAAAAGAAGAAAAACAAGAAACTATAAGCAGAACTAGATAAGAAAGAAGACACTCAAGAACTAGAACAAATGATCACAAATTTGAAGGTTCAAATAGAAGAAGATAAAATAATTGAAGAAGCACTCAAAGAACAACAAGAAGAAAAAGACAAGATCATTGGAAATTTGGAAGCAAAGATTGTCACATTAAGAAAGGATCTTCAAAAGAAAAATATGCAGAAGAACTCAAAAGTTTTGGATGACATTATCAATAGTAAAAAATATCATCATTACAAGTCTAGACTTGGATACAATAAGATAGAAAAATGATCAATCTTCAAAACAACAGAGCAAGAAACATATCCAAAAATATTTGCAGAAACAATCAAGGGGGATAGGAAGATCTACAAGGAAGATTACAGGGACACTCCTCCACCGAGAAGATTCAGATTTTAGAATCAACAACCGACATATAGGCCTCAAGAAGAAGAAGAATTCATAAGAGTACCTCCTTTCATAAGATCTTCAACTCCCATGTATCAAACCATATTTTTTGGTTTATGTTATGCATGTAATAATTTTGGACATAAAGCTATGAATTGCAGAGCTAACAACATGAACAAAAACAACTTTGAAAGTCATCCACAAAGGGGTTATCCAAGAAGGCCTACTGAAACATAGAGAATAAGTTACAACATCTTTGAATCTTTGAGCACTGAAGTGTAATGTTACAAATGTAACAATTTTGGACACATGGCCAAAGATTGCAGAATGACAGTCCCTCCTAGAGAACTGTAACAAAATAACAACAATCATAGACATGAACCTCAGAAAAGGACATGGATAAGAAAGCAGGATTAGTATAGTAATGAAGAATGCACACTCGCTCTACAAGCTAAGCAGAAGAATTGTGATTAGTATGTTGATAGTAGGTGTTCAAAACACATGACAGGTGATAGAGGCAAGTTTCTTACATTACGAAAGGAAAGAGATGGATCAGTCTCTTTCAGAAATGATGATTCAACCAAAATCATTGGAAAAGACACAATCAGAATTGGGAACAAGAATACAAAGGCAGAAAATGTTATACTAGTAGAAGATATGAAACATAATCTTCTAAGTGTGATTCAAATGTGTGACCAAGGTCATAAAGTTACTTTCGATTCACAAAAGTGGGAGATAAGAAAAGAAGGTTCAGGAAAATTGATTGCTACAGCTACGAGAACTTCAAGCAACATATATGTGTTAAGTGAAGTTGGAAATTAAAAGTGTTGTCTAGGAAAGGAAGATGAAAGTTGGCTATGGCACAAAATATCGAGTCACATACATTTTGAAAACCTTTTCAAAGTCAACAAAAGAGAAGCATACAGAGAAATGCCCCAGATCACGAAACCAACCAACACTTTATGCAAGCATTGTCAACAAGGAAAGCAAACAAAGACCAGGTTCAAATCAAAGGAATATTCAACGACGAGACCATTGGAAATTGTGCATACTGATATAGTTGGACCAAATACAACAAAGGGCTTAAAAGGTGAGAAATACTTTATGTTATTAGTTGATTATTATACAAGAATGACCACAGTTTGCTTTCTCAAGAATAAGTCACAAGCTTTTGAAAATTTCAAGATCTACAAGGAAATAGTTGAAAATGAAATGGATTCAAAATTCAAATCCTTGAGATCTGATAATGGAGGAGAGTTCACTTCAAAGGAATTTATGGACTACTGCAACACTCATGGAATAAAAATGAAATTCTTCATTGCTAGGACACCTCAAAAGAATGGAGTTGTTGAAAGAAAGAACATGACAGTACAGGAAATGGCTCGAACAATGCCAATGGATTTCAAATTGACAGATATTTTTTGGACACAGGTAGTGCATATAGAAGTTCACATTCAAAATAGAGTAATGCTCAGAAACAACACTGAAAAAACTCCTTACGAGCTATGGAAAGGAAGACCAACAAATGTAAATCACTTCAAAGTTTTTGGAAGCAAATGCTACATCAAAAGAGAATATGGAAGAATGTGAAAATTTGACTCTCGTGTGGACAAAGGAGTACTTGTTGGTTACTCAAGTACAAGAAAATCATACAAGTGTTACAAACTGAAATTGAACAAAGTGGTGGAAAGCATCAACATAACAATTGATGAAACATGTAGACAAGAATTAAAGGAAGAAGAAAATGAATCAATGGAACAACTTTATGAAGAAGAAACAAAAGATGAAAAATAAGGGGAAGACGAAGAGAATCCGACAGAAACAGAAGAGCAAGTTCAACAAGTAATTCCAAAAACACCTAGCAGACGAGTACAAAAGACTCATTCTTCAGATCATATTATCGGTTACAAAGACGCAGGAGTTGAGACTAGAAGAAGAATTCATTCACTAGAACAAACGCACCTAACACTCACATCTACGATTGAACCAACCTATTTTGAAGAGGCCAGCAAGGATGAATTTTGGAACAAGACCATGGATGAAGAATTGGATCAAATAGAGAAAAATGACACTTGGAAATTGGTTCCAAGACCAAAGGATAAGAATGCGATCGACACAAAGTGGGTATACCAGAATAAATTGAATAAAGATGGCCAGGTTACAAGGAACAAATCTAGATTGGTATGTAAAGGATATGCATAGGTTGAAGGAATCGACTTTGAAGAGACATTTGCCCCAGTTGCTAGAATGGAAGCAATCCAATTTCTTTTAGCTTATGCATGCTCTAAAAATATTAAAGTGTATTAGATGGACGTAAAATCAGCTTTCCTAAATGGGGAACTTGAAGAAGAAGTCTACATTGAACAACCAGAAGGATTTCAATTGTCAAAGAACACAGATTATGTGTGTAAATTAAAGAAGACCTTGTATGGTATAAAACAGGCTCCTAGAGCATGATACTCTAGACTGGATAAATATCTACAGTAGGCAGGATTCAGAAAAGAAAGTGCAGACAACAACCTCTACATCAAGGTAAGTCAATATAGTATTTTATTAATTGAAGTTTATGTTGATGATATTATTTTTGGTAGTGATGATGACAGGTTAAGCTATAAATTTGCAAAGGATATGTAGAATGAATTTGAAATGTCATTACTTGGAGAACTATCCTTCTTTCTGGGACTTCAGATACATCAAAGAAACCAAGGAATTTTTATTTCTCAAACCAATTATATCAGAGAAATGCTAAAGAGGTTCAGAATGGAAGATTGCAAACCAGTTATCACTCCCATGCAAACTAGTTGCAAGTTAAGTAAAGATGATGATTCAAAGTCTACAGATCAGAGGCAATACAGGTCAATGATTGGTAGCCTACTATATGTGATAGCATCTAGACCAGATGTAATGCGGGCAATTGGACATGTGGCACGATTTCAAGCATCACCAAATGAATCACATGTGTTAGTAGTGAAGAGGATTTTCAGATATCTCAAAGGAACATAAGAGTTTGGATTATGGTATCCAAAAGGAAATGATCTATCTCTTATTTCCTACACAGATGCAGATTGGGCAGGTTGTATTGATGACCAACGAAGCACCAGTGGAGCAACGTTCTACTTGGGTGAGTTTTTAGTATCATGGATAACCAAGAAAAAACCATCAGTATCTCTGTCTACAGTCGAGGCAAAGTATATTGCAGCAACATCATGTTGTACACAGGTTCGTTGGATGAAACAAACTCTGACAGATATACAGGTTGAGTATGATGAGCCCATTCCAATCTATTGTGATAATACAATAGCCATCAATATCTCAAAGAACCCGGTGATGCACTCCAAGATGAAGCACATTCCAATCAAGTATCACTTTCTACGGAAACAAGTTTCAGAAAAGAACATCAGATTTGAGTATGTGGGCACAAAAGAACAAGTGACAAACATCTTTACAAAACCACTTCCACGGGAAGCCTTTGAGCATCTTCGCCAGAGACTTAGAGTTATTTCTACTCCAAAATGAATGCTTTTGAATGCTTATCTTATATGTCTTAGATGTACACGAGGAAGCACCATAAAGAGGACAATTCAGTTAGGGGGAGAAGCCCAGGATGGAAAGATACCTTTGCCATTGATGACAAAGGGGGAGAGATTTATTAGATGCAGAGGACAGAGACATGATTCCAGGGGGAGCAATGGTTATAGAGATGCAGAGGATAGAGACATGGTTCCAAGGGGAGCATGAGTGATATGATTTCAGTATTGCATCAGAGTGTTTCCATCAATGCCAAAGGGGGAGATTGT
>JASDQU010751108.1:0-37927 GCA_032191745.1 Picea mariana | reverse complement strand
CACAAGAATGGTGCCCTAATAAGCCACCAAGGGAAAGCCCACAGGTCGAGCATTGTGCACTATGCGTCAAGCCACGAGGTGGAGAGACCACAAGGGGTCGTGGTTCCTCCAATGCTAACGCCAAACCCATGAGGCCTTACCTCACTTAACTCATCACAAAGGAAACACACAAGCCATCAAGCACCCAACAAAGGAGAAGCCATGAGAGACCACGGGTAACCAAGTGCCCTACGCGTCCTGAACTCAAACTCAAAACTCGCTCTATAATCTTCAACATTTGTTTGTTTCCACAGCCTCCTTCACAATGCAAATATTTCAGATGACCAAATATCACATGCATCCAGCTCTGTAGCTTACAAATATAGATTGTAACTTGCAGCAAATCTCTCAAGCTTAAAAAAATGTGAACCTTAAAATTTTATACACAACGCATCCCTCTGTGCATAACACACCATACTACACTAGACCAAGTGCCTGAGTCTCACGCCAAAAAACCAAGGGAGGAACCCACAGGGGAAGCACAGGCAGCCATAGCCAGGAAGAAAAAATTATGTCCAAAAAACGAGCCCGCTAGAGAGAAAACACAGAAACCGGGATGGACGAGTGAGAGTTTAGGGTTTAGGTATGAGAGAGCGGGGGTGGGGCATGTGGGCCTCATGCGAGAACCCACTTTTCCCACCCTCCACTTCATATTTAGGGTTTATTTTTTTATTTTTTTTTATTTAACTTATTTTATTTCTTTTATTTTTTATTTTTAATAAGATTTAATTATTTATTGATTTATTTTATTGACAGATGATAAGTTAACCTAATAATTAAATTAATTGATTATATGGATTAGTTAGTATAATGGACTAATTAAATTAATTGATTATAGTAATTAATTAATTGATTTATTTATTTAAATGATTTATTAGTTAATCTAATAATTAAATTAACATTATAAAGTTATAATGTTAATAAAGGGTTTGTAACTAATGATGGATTAATTAACTAATATTATATAATGGTATTAATTAATAACATACGTTAAATATATGATTAATGAATGTAATAGTGTTACATTATAATTAATATTATAAATCATGAATGTAATAGTGTTATATTATAATTAATATTATAAAGATTAAAGGTCCTTGTAGAGTGGGGGGGAGTTTGACGCATGTTATGGTGAATAGTTAGAAGGTATAATAGAAGGCATTACATAGGGGATTTGATGCACTTTAGCGAGTGTGTTATAGGGTTGGCATATCTAGCAAGGCGAGAGAGTCAGCAGTTTACTTAGGCAAAGACACCAAGCTTAGATGCTTTAACCCTGACCTAGCCACTTACCCTAAAGAGAGTAACGTATGTTTATATACAAGTAAAAAAAAACTTACGCCTAACCCTATATTTACAAGTATAAGTTGAGCGAATGCGAAATGCCTTAGACTCTTCCCTGACAAGCATTTGGTTTGATGTGGATTCAATTATTCAAGATGGTTAGGACTCGAGGAAATAGAGGTTGAGGGGCATCGTCGCAAGAACTGCCAATGTCAGGGTTGCCACCACCATCGCCTGAATTAGCTCTCATTTTTCGCTCTTTGGAGGCTATTAATGAGGATTTAAAGGGGTTTCATCCAGCAGATGTCGAAGTGGAACCCCCACCATCTGGAGTGGGTAACCCTAAAGCATCGAGGTATTCAGAGGGAGGGCCTCCATCCGGGGAAATCACTAGAGAACTAAAGAATATCAAACTCCCAGAGTTTGTCAATGGGCATTCCAATGAACGTGTGGAGGCATGGTTGGAAGGAATGACACGATGTTTCGCCTTAAGAGACTATTTTTCCACATCAAAGGCAAAAATAGTAATATTTCAGTTGAGGGACAGTGCCTTGAACTAGTGGGGTAACCTGGAGAGGCAGTTGCACCTTACCCCAGACACTATCTCATGGGAACTTTTTGAGGAAAGGTTATGGAGGAAATATTTATCAGCTTACTGTGAGGAACAACAAGTGGGAGAATTTCATCCTCTAGTTCAGGGAAACATGATCGTGGAAGGGTACGAGATCAGGTTCATGGAGTTGGTAAAATATGTCGCATACATGGACACCAATCAACGACAGACAGAACGTTTTGTTTATGGGTTAAACCCTAAGATAAGGGCCATGATATGGATGTGGAAACCGTCGTCAGTAGCTGAAGAAGTTTAAAATGCATGTTATGTAGAGGAGCATATGAGCTTAAATAGAGGTATGAGATCGACCTTTCCACAGCATCCTGGATTCGTGGGGAAGGCCCCTAGGACCTTCTCCAGGGGAGGGAGCTCTAGGTCACCTCCTTATGGTAATAGAGTCGCACCTAGGACAATTTCTATAGGTATTTCAATGGAAGTGAGTGCAGCATCCCACTCATCACCAACGATGCAGGCAAGTCCACGACCTTCTCAGGGAGCAACAAGTAGGGGCAAGGGCTCCAGGGGAAGGAACTCATTTCAGAGACCGTCACAGAGCAGTGCACAAGTTCCATCTCGTGTTACGTGTTGGGGGTGTGGAGGACCCCATTACCAGCGTGACTGCCCAGAGTTGCAAGCAGGATTTGTGCATAGATAAGGAAAGGCCTCGATGGGAAGATCGAGTAGTAGCCATCAGATTTATGCAACGGTTAATAATGGCCAGGAAGAACATCAATCCACAGTGGTGGAGTTGTCGGGTATGCTAAATTATGTCAATGTTAAAATTGTGTTTGATTATGTTCCTACAGATAGTTTCATTTCACCATCTACATTAGAAAAGTGTGGGTTGGAAGCCTAAAAGCACGATGACTTTAAACAAGTCGAGATGGATTTGGGGGGAAAACAAGCGGTAGAGCCTAGAGTTGATGATTTTCTAGTAGACCTAGGAGTGTGTACTACTAGGTTGAAGGTATATGTCATTGCTCTGGGGACATATGACCTAATCATTGGAATGGATTGGTTAGAATCCCATCGAGTTATGGTAGATTGTTTTTCGAAAAGGGTGCTTTACGTTGACGATGAAGGAAGGCCAGTAGAGATCCACGGTGTACGAAGGAATGTATCTCTATGCTTTATCTTGACCATGAAGTTTAAACATTGCATGAGGCAAGGGTGTCGACTATATGTAGTGGAAGCAGTCAATGAAAGGAAAGGACCCTCCTTGGATCAGTACCCAGTATTTTTGGAATTTAAGGATGTTTTTCTGAAAGAGTTTCCAGGGTTACCTCCTAAGAGGGAGCTTGATTTTACCATTGAGATAAAACCTGGTGCAAAGCCAATTTCCAAGACTCTATATAGGATGACAACGCTAGAACTTTGTGAGTTGCAGATGTAGTTGAATGTACTACTCAACTTAGGGATAATAAGGCCTAGTGTCTCACCTTAGGGTGCACTAGTAATTTTTGTGAAGAAGAAGAATGGTTCCTTACGACTGTGTATAGATTACAGGGACTTGAAACCATGCTACAGTGAAAAATAGGTACCCAATGCCACATATAGATGATCTCTTTGATCAAATGAAAGGAGCAATGGTGTTCTCAAAAATTGATTTGTGATCAGGGTATCACCAATTAAGGATCAAGGAAGGTGATATTCCTAAAACTACATTTCGAACTCAGTTTGGGCATTACGAGTTCGTTGTAGTACCTGTCGGTTTGACCAATGCTCTAGCAGTATTCATGAGCCTCATGAATGGTGTATTTCGAAAGTACTTAGATCGCTTTGTACAGGTCTTTCTGGATGATATCCTCATATATTCCAAGAACTAAAGAGAACACGAGGAACACTTGCGAGTGGTGTTGTCATTCCTTAGAGAGAATAAATTGTATGGAAAGTTGTCAAAGTGTTCTTTATTCCAGAAATAAATTCACTATTTAGGTCATATCATTTCCGGTGAAGGAATCTATGTGGACCCAGAAAAGGTAAAGGCCATTATTGAATGGTTAGTGCCGAAAAATTATCACGAGGTAAGAAGCTTCATGGGGCTAGCGGATTATTACTGAAGATTTGTGGAAGGGTTCTCTAAAATAGTGAAACCGATCACCACTCTGCAATGCAAGGGGGTCATGTATGAATGGACAGAAGAATGTGATAGTGCATTCATCGAGCTTAATAGGTTACTAACCAGTGCACCAATTCTACGAGTGTCTGATATGGCAAAAGACTTCACAATCTGCATGGATTCCTCGAAGCAAGGGTTGGGAGCCATGCCAATGCAGGATGGAGGAGTGATAGTGTATGCATCAAGGAAGATGAAGAAACATGAGGAGATTTATGCTACTCATGATTTAGAGTTGGCATCTGTAATGCTAGCTTTGAAACTTTGGAGGCATTATCTAGTGGGGCAAAATTTTGAGCTCAAAACAGACCATGAAATTTTAAAACATCTCTTCACTCAAAGGGATCTCAATGTCAGGCAGAGGCAATGGAGTGAGTTTATGAGTGACTACGATTTTGGAATTTCATACATCAAGGGAAAGGAAAATGTGGTCGTAGATGCCTTGATTAGGAGACCATGTATCTTCTCCTTGGTACCCTTAAAAGTCAATCTTAGGGAGCAGGTGTTGGGGCAATTCCTTGGAGATAATTGGTATTTAAAGGTTACTTCAACCCTCCAGAGTGGGAGGAAATTAGATCCAAAGTATGAAGGATATAGCCTAGAAGTAGATGGACTATTAAGATATCAAGGAAGGATATACATACCCGAAGGTGGGGATATTCAAAGCATCATACTGAAGGAATCCCATAGAGCACTTTATTGTGCGCATCTGGGTGTGAAGAAAATGTATGCAAACTTGAAGAAGATTTTCTTATGAGTAGGCATGAAGCATGATGTAGTCCATTTCGTCACCAAGTTCCTAGAGTGTCAACAAGTGAATGCCGACCACCACCACCTGACAGGTCTCCTACAACTGCATGATGTCCCTATGTCCAAGTGGGAAGTCATTTCTATGGATTTTTTTGTGGGATTGCCGCTCACATTGCATAGACACAATACCATTCTTGTGATAGTTGATAAGTTGACCAAGAGTGATCATTTTATTCCGTTTAGAGACACTTACAATGTCACTGATGTGGCACGCATTTTTGTAAGTGAGGTCATCCATTTGCATAGTATACCCAAGAACATCATTTCATATAGGGACTCCAGATTCACTTCTAGGTTTTGGACAAGCTTGCAGTCAGCATTGGGGACTCGGTTGAACTTAAGCACAGCTTATCATCCTTAAACGGGTGGGAAAACTAAGAGAGTAAATCAGTTTATGGAGGACATGCTTAGGATGTATGTTATGGATAATCAAACCCATTGGGAGAAGTAACTACCTTTGGTACAGTTCACCTACAATAATAGTTTTCATAGCTCCATTAGAATGTCACCCTACGAAGCTCTGTATGGAAGGCCATGCAGAACACCGTTGAGTTGGGAAAGGTTAGAATACTAAGTGACAGTTGGGCCAGAATTGATTCAAGAGATGGAGGAACAAGTGATTCAGATTAGGCAGAGACTAAAAGAAGCACAGGATAGACAGAAAATTTATGTTGATGCACATTGGACTGACCAAAGTTATAAAGTGGGAGATCAAGTTTTCATTTGTATCAGGCCTAATAAGAGTACCATTCGGTTTGGGAAGGGGACAAAGTTGTCACCTCGATTTATAGGACCGTTCAAAATCCAAGAGAGAATTGGAACAGTTTCCTGTTGTCTCGTACTACCACCCCACTATCATAAAACTCATAATGTTTTTCATGTATTTGTTCTACGTCATTATGTTGTTGATGAATATCATAAACTGAATTGGAAGGAATTTCAAGTATCGGACGTAGGAACCCTCACGGTAGAACTGTTACACATATTGGATCGTAGGGTCCAACAGCTCAGGAACCATCTGGTAGACCAAGTTAAGGTTCAGCGGGACAAGTATATTCATGGATCTACTACTTGGGAGGATGCCGAGACATTACAACGAGATCACCCCTCACTTTTTTGACCACCTCGAGAATATGTTTCTCGAAGGTTGGGTGTATGTAATGCCACCTTTTGACTTAGACAACTATAATTACCTAAGACCTAATCACCTTTATTTTCTATTCACTGTGAAACTATTAATGATACACTTGAACTTTTAATACATATGAACCTATGTGAATGTCAATTCTATGAATGTTTAACGTTATTTGAATGATGATGGATATTATGAAATCTATTAAGTGAATGCCAATTCTATGAATGGTTAATGTTAATTGAATTATGGGGATATTATGCAATCTATTTCTAACTGGAAAATTTTGACATTTAAAGTTGTTGGTACATGGATACCGAATTGAGATTATGGTTGAATGCATTTACTTGATGATAATGCATAGATATGTATGAGTTTGTGTTATAAACTAATTTATAGGTCAATGGGATATGAAATAGCCAAAGGATAATGATAATAAAAGTGGATGTCATGAACACTGACCGAGAAACAATATGGTATGAATATTTGTATGTGAAATTATGTTGGTTCAAATGCATTACTATGATATATGGACCAGTGCAGGTTTTTCGGGTGGTGAGACTACCTAAAACTGAATATTCGATGACAAAATTCCCAACAACACAGTGCCATTGTATATTCCATGGTAGGGTGTGGACCTTAGTCCTATTAGGAGGGGTGGAGGCATTTCTCACTGTGTATCCTCTGATTAGCTCACGCTCCCCTAGACGTGTGATGATGCCTGTCAATTGCATATTGGGGAAGCTTGGTCAAGAGAGTGACACTTATGCTTACGAGTTCTATTTGGAGTTACATCAATATAGTTGACGCTCAAATCTAGTCCAACAGAGGAAGGATAGGGATGGAAGACGGAAGTAAGTTGTTACACCTCAAAATTACTCACTAATATAGTGTCGCAAGTGTCATCATTACAAGTGTTGTAAGTGTCGCATCTTGTCCGCAAGTGTTGCATCTTAACTACAAGTGTTGAAAGTGTCACAAACAGTATACTGCCATCTTGCCTATGTCATGCCTCTAACGACATTACAAAGACACTTAAGACACCCCAAAGACTAGTTTTGAAGAAGAAAAGTCACTTGACAGGGAGTACAAACCTTTTTTCATTGAAAGGACCACTAAAAAATGAATTTTGGAGAGGATCACTCCCCTACCCACTATCAGGGAGTGTTGGCGCTCCCTGAACCTCTTTGGGGGAGTATTTGAGCACCCTGTACACCCTTTTGGGGGAGCGCTACCCTCTTTTTAGCAAATTTTGGGTTTGTTGAGGCAAATAAGGGAAGAATCCCTCAATTCCTGAAGGTAGTTGGATTCGAATAGATGGTCAAGGCATGATCTTAGGGGAGATCCTCAACTGAAGGAGAGGAATCCTCAACTCATCCCAAAGATCTCTCAAGTGGTTGGACCTCTCCAAGGTTATATAAGGAGACCTTATCACGGTTAAAGGTAGAATGGAGGTTAGGAATTACATCAAATTTATGATCTTATGAGTGAGATGTCATCAAATCAATCAATGGAGATTACTTGAGAAAAGGGGCTGGAGAAGGAGAACTGGAAGAAGTTGTTGCACCTTCATTCAAAGGATTGTAAGTACTTTTACTTGTTCTCATTAATATAATCAATGCTTGGCCTGTTTCTTTCAAAATTGTGCTTGTTCCATATGAGTTTGTCTGTAGTAGATGGATCTATGATTGAGCTAATCTCAGTAGAGTAGGAATTCCATTGTATCTTTGTTTGTTTTGCAGGACCTATCAGGGAGCTCAAGATCAAAGCTCAGCCTAGACTTTGTAGGGACAAACGTCGTTAATAAGGTACATATCTTTCTCCTTCTCTTTCATTTATTATCTTGATTAGATCTAAAAGGAAGTCAGTGTCCATGTTAAGCACTTTTCTATCTTGGCCTTAGGAGTCTAGAGACCAAGAGGGAATCCACTTGTCCATAGGGGGATTCACCTACAACAGAAATTGGCGACTCCACTGGGGAAGAGCTCTAATTTTTGTTTCCATTCCCATATCTTGTTTTGGCCCTTTTCCCACTGATTTGATCTTCTCCGTATTGTCTTTTTTATTCTTATATTGGTTTGATTGCCTTTTTATGTCATCATGATCACCCTGATTGACTGAATTTTCTCGATTTTTTGAGTTTCTGGGAACTTTTCTGAGATTTTGTAGCAGAGCGCTCCCCTGCCCTTGTCAGCAGAGAGCTAAAAATCCCTGGTGGCCTTACACAGGGTGTTGGAGTGCTCTGCTACCCCTTACACCAGAGCGTTATTCCATTTTCAGTGAAAAACCCTCTAGTTTTTCAATTTCTGGGTTCAGTTTTTTGCCTTTTGCATTTGCTCGGGGTCTCATACTCTTATTCCATCTTGGTATTGGCCTTCAAAACCCAATTTTCTAAGGATTCATCCTCTTTTGTTTGGATTTTTTGACATTTTTCCTTACTTTGCAATAACTCTTTGTCCTTCACAATTTGAAGTCAATTTGTCATTTTCTTATCGTTTATCTGAATGAGTGAAAACCTTGTAAGGAGTTTCAAAGGTCTTTTGTACTTTTATTTGCGATCTTTGAGTCATATTTTCCAAGCTCTTTCTCCTTGATTTTGATTTTTTGGCTTTCTATTGCTTGTTTGATCACAACAAGGGTGTTTTTTGGTTTATGTGAAGTTTGCTTCCAGATTGCTTAAATCTCACATCTCTTGAAGTCCGATTAGCATAAGAATATTTACATCTACTGGTTATCAGTCACATACAAACATTTTAGCATTGCATTGGATTCTTTATTGAGGACTATTGCATGAGGTCATTTCATCTTAGTGTTTGACAGTGAAAGGAAAATCCTTCTATTTCCCTTAATTAGACATTCATTGAAAGAAAAGATTGTTTATCATTTATTATGCATGTTTTGGGAACTGAATCATAATATCATTAGTCTTCACTCTCATACACCTATAAGTAAACAACAGCCACTAAAATCAACGCTTAACTAAAATTTATCATACTTTTTACATCTTTGTTAGCAAACCTACATTAGTTTAAGGTGTAGGGCTTTGTAATAGGTTGAAAGGATAACTTTCCAAAGCTATCAAACAAACTTAGCATCTTGTGATAGGGAGAGCATATCCAATTGTTGTATAGGATTTTTGGGATCCCCCTCTCACATAGGGGTTACGCACGAGGTCGTATGTGAGTGAGTTACGGAGATTATCCCTATGTGGTTCAACTGTTTGTAGAGGTCGGATTATATATTGGGGGTCACTTGAGGGTATACCCACGATTATGTATGGGAGCCTCTCGATTTGATTTCGGACTTGTTATCCTTCCCATACGTCTAGATCGGGCTGTTGACTATACCCACCCAGGGGCTAACTGTGAATTGGTGACCTTAGTAGCCATAATCTTTAGGGCCTTACACGAGGTGATGGTGAAGGGAAGTCTCACTATACCTGGAATAGACGTTGGTCAAACTCACTCAGGCTCCTTGGAGGGTTAATCCACAATTACTGCGTGGAAGCTTGCACCAAGGCATAAGTTTGTTAAGAAATTCACCAACGTAACTGATCCACCCACTCTATCCCCACCCCTTCCTATTTTGATCTCGCGATGTTGAATTTCATCACCAACTGGTGGTTTCATTATGGGAAGGTTGTGTTTGATTGTTTGCCTCTTNTTAGATTCATAGTGTGTGTTGGTTGTGTTACTTAGTGGACCTTAGGTTGAGTCAGTGTTAATGGCATCAAATCCTAAGAGTACCAATGGAGGAACCTATCCTCCTAGGGAAACTTATACCTTTCCTTATTTTGGAAACTTTGGTCCTCCGTATATTTCCACACTGAGTCTTCTGGGACTCACCATCGGATTACCGGTTTGGTTGTTCCCCACTCCGGTGATCTCGAATCCTCCCAATGTTTCAAATACACCTAATACTTTAAATGTCAGTACACCACCCACACATCAACCTCATGTTTACTTTTCACCTTCTTCATCCATTAAGTCTCCTTCCCTTTCTCCTTCTTCATCTAGTGAAAGCTTTAAAGCAAGTAGCCAGGTTGATCAGAAGAAGAAGAAGAACCCGAAAAGGACCAATTCCCCAACAACATCATATGTTGGATCCAAGAAACTAGTTACTGTTAATAGTATTGGGGTGTTGGTGAGGTCAACAAGATTAAAATAAAGAATCTGAAACCCAAATTCCCTTGCAGTCTTTGTAAGGGTGACCACTTTGTGAGGGATTTCCCTGGTATTCCCAAGGTCTTAGAAATGTGGTCCTCCACGTCATCATCCTTTGTCGGTCATGTCGATGATACCCCATCAACTAGTGACATTAAGGTTGGTAAGAAGAAGACAACTATCAAATTCCCTTGCATGTTATGCAAAGGTGATCATTATTCTCACCTTTGTCCTCGTATGGACGAGGCTTCTTCTCTTTTGGAAAAACTTCAACTTCCAAAAGGTTATCATAAGCTTTCTCCCAACCCATCGTTAGTTGATGGACTGGTCAATCTGGTTCCATCCCCGGTCATTCTGGTTGATTAGGTGGTCAATCTAGTTTCCTCCTCGATTGAACCACAAACCCAAGTAGTTGATCCAGTTTCGTCATCGATCAGCCCTACTCTTCATCAAAAGAGTGTAACCCAAGTAGTCGATCTGTTTTCATCCTCGGTCGACCCCACTCTCCCATTAGAGAGTGTCACCAAAGTGGTCGATTTTTTTCCACCCGTCAACCCCATTCTCCCCTTGGAAAATGAAACCCAAGTGGTCGATCTGATTCTATCATCGGTCGATCCAACTCCTCCTTTAACGAGTGCCAAAGTGGTTGATCCTGTCCCTTCCTCAGTCAGTCCCACCCTTCCTCTAAAGAGTGCCTGTGTGGTTGATCCAATCCTATCATCGGTCAATCCCACTCTTCCTCTGAAGAGTGCCAACATGGTCGATCTGATCCCATCATCAGTCGATCCTACTCTCCCTCTAGAGAGTAAACCCGATACTTCCCACGTTTTTCTCGTTGAAACAAAATCTACCATGTTGGGGGGCATTCCTCATTCTCCCGCGAAACCCCCTCCAAGAAATGAGGCCACCCTTTTTGATTGGGGTGCGCTAACTGGACCTCGTCTTCCCTCTCACATTCATTTCCAAATTATAGTACAGGTTTGTGGTCGGGACGTTCTTGAAACGCAGATAGATGAAGGTGCGTCCGTTAGTATTTTGTCCTCTATTTCTTGGCACGCTTTGGGTTGTCCTCAGCTTGCGTCAGTTACACAGAATATGTTATCTTTTAACAAAAGAACTAGTCAACCTTTAGGGACCCTTCCTCAATTTCCGTTAAATTTGGGAGGGAAAACTGTCTTTATTGATGTCATGGTAGTCCGAGACCCCTTGGATTTCACTTTACTCCATGGGCGGGATTATGTCTATTCCATGAAAGCTATTGTGTCCACTCTTTTTCATGTGATATATTTCCCTCACGATGGAAGAATTGTGACTATTAATCAAATTTCCTTCATCGGTCCTGACTGGATTACCTCCCTGAATGGTTCTTGTATGATGACAGTATCGCCCCCATCGCATGTCAATTATGTGGTGTTATCTCCCATGACTTCAACTTCTAATGATTTGGATCCGGTAGTTGACATGGTGATCTCTTCGGTAGGGCTATTGGAGCCTGATCTCCTTACCCCTGACGAAGCCCTCGACACCTGTTCCTTCCAGAGTGATTTTCTTCCATCCAGTGAAGATCTCTTAGAATCCATCACTGAGTTTTGTTCCTTGATAGGGTGTTATTCCAGAGTGTTATTCTCTTGGAATCCATGATCAAGGAGAGTCAATGAGCATAGTTTCTCTTCTATGTGGCAAGCTCGTTAAAAAATGAAACAGAGGTATCGAGCACAGTTTTCTCTTCTCTGTAGCAAGCTCGTTAAAAAATGAAACCGAGGTCATGAGAACAGTTTCTCTTCTCTGTAGCAAGCTCGTTAAAAAATGAAACAGAAGCCTTGAGCATAGTTTTCCTCTCTATAGCAAGCTCGTTAAAAAATGAAACAACAATTTGGGGATTGAACCCAGAGCCCTGAGCATATTTCTTTTCCTGTGTCAAGCTCGTTAAAAAATGAAATAGTCACCTCTCATGTCAGGTCGAGTCTTTCGCTAGATCGCGTAGATGTCGAGTCGAGTCTTTCGTTAGCTCTCACATTTGAACCTTCATTTCATCCACCTGTATCATTTTTCTCCATCTAGTACAGAAATTGGTGACAACCTCAAAGTCAGTGAATGAATTGAAGCTTGGAGGGCATGTCTCCAACCTTTGATGATCATTCTGGAGTTAAAACACTAGCTTTTAAGTTGGGGGCATATCGAGCTTAGTCTTTGTTCTTTATCATGCTCGTAAATACATGAGAATGCAACCAGATAAACTTTTATCACTTTTTCAGACTCGCATGGATATACGAAAAAGGAACCCCTTGGAGTCATCTTTGAGCTCTTTTCATACTCTCTAAACATGAAAAGATTGTGGAGTGATCTTGCTTCCTTTCCCACTCATTAAAAGGTTTGAAATGGAATCTTTCGAGTGATAATTTATCTCTTTTTCAGCCTCGCAAGACTAACATTATGAAAAAGGACAACATTGGAGTCGTCTTTAAGTTGTTTTCAGACTCTCTAAATATGAAAAACCATCAAGTTTACCTTCTCTAGACTCGTTAAACGATCACACATTGAAGGGCTCATATGAGATCGAACCCTTACTTCTTCCAGTTCATTAAACAAAGGAGGAGGGACTTACCGAAGGTGAGTCATATCGAGCATGTGCTACCCTCCTCGATCTCGTTAAATTAAAAAGAGGTACTCAACTATCTAGATGGGGGGGAAATTGAAAGAAGCAAGCCGAGCAGTTTTTGAGAACACTACCAGTAACTCTTACAGTTGCCCTTGAACATGGAACTTTGTCTTTGCACACATTATAATCTGTTGAACCTCTACACTAATCCAATCCTCTAACTTTCTTTTACTCCTTTGGGTCACCTGATGAAATTCATAGCATCCACTGCATTATCAAGTTTTGGTCCATGTCACATTTTTGTTGATGTGCCTCAGTGTTCATGGGAAGTATCTGCCTCGAGAGTCAGCCATCACAAATATCTTGTTTCAATACCTGTGTCAGTCCATGTTCATTTTATCTACCAATTACATCTTTGTGTCAGTTTTGTGTCGTTGATGGGGGATACATCAAGGCCATTCTTCGACGATTCTATTCCTATCGACTTCAACACATTATCTAGGAACTAGACTTAGAAACCAGTTAGTACCTTGGGTCCTCCATGCCTCAATGGTAGGCCTTCTCATGTCTGACAGTGGGTTTACATCATTGACCCCTGATCGGATGATTCCATAGATGTTTGAATTCAACTCATTCATTCACATTCATCGGTATGTACTAGAGTACCTTGGGAATCATTGACATCAATGGTGATCTCCCTCGCGCTTCTTAACGGTTTACATCATTGACCGATAATCAATTGGTTTATGCCATGTTCGACATCAGGACATCTATTCACATGGTTAGATTTGTACTACATCGGGATCAATAAGAAGACCCTGGGTTGAGTTTTCACTCTTATGTATACTTTGCCCAAGTTGCGAAGGAGTTCTTTTTAACCATGACACATATATTGTTACATAGATCCACTTTGTATTGGTCATGGCTATGTCTTGTCATCTTGTAGATCCACTGTATATTCTTCATGGCTACGATCAGTTCAGGTCATAGGTGTATAGATCCACATTGTATCTTCAATGGCTATACCTTTTTGTCAATATAATTAAGGATCCGCAGTGTATTTTATGGCGGCCATACCTAAAAAGTCTTTATCACTCAAGCATAGGTATGCCTGCCTTGGGTTTGAAACATGTCATAATATTTGTTTGATGGTTGTGTGAAGCTTTTTTCCAGTTTCTCTACGTCCATACCCTTTCTCGAAAAATTCTACGAAGCACTTCAGTCATCATCGTCTTCTAACTTCATACTTTGGGGGGAAATCTATTACACCTCAAAATTTCTCACTTCGATAGTGTCGCAAGTGTCGTCATTACAAGTGTTGTAAGTGTTGTATCTTGTCTGCAAGTGTCGCATCTTAACTACAAGTGTTGCAAGTGTCACCAACAGTATACTACCATATTGCCTATTCCGTGCCTCTAATGACATCATAAAGACACTTAAGACACCCCAAAGACTAGTTTTGAAGAAGAAAAGTCACTTGATAGGGAGTACAAACCTTTTTCCATTAAAAGGACCACTAAAAAATGAATTTTGGAGAGGAGCGCTCCCCTACCCACTGTCAGGGAGTGTTGGCACTCCCTGAGCCTCTTTGGGGGAGTGTTTGAGCACTCTGTACACCCTTTTGGGGGAGCGCTACCCTCTTTTTAGCAAATTCTAGGTTTGTTGAGGCAAATAAGGGAAGAATACCTCAATTCCTGAAGGGAGTTGGATTTGAATAGATGGTCAAGGCATGATCTTAGGGGAGATCCTCAACTAAAGGAGAGGAATCCTCAACTCATCCCAAAGATCTCTCAAGTGGTTGGACCTCTCCAAGGTTATATAAGGAGACCTTCTCATGGTGAAAGGTAGAATGGAGGTTGAGAATTACATCAAACTTATGATCTTATGAGTGAGATTTCATCAAATAAAGCAGTGGAGATTACTTGAGCAAAGGGGTTGGACAAGGAGAACTAGAAGAAGTCGTTGCACCTTCATTCAAAGGATTGTAAGTACTTTTACTTGTTCTCATTAATATAATAAATCTTGGCATGTTTCTTTCAAACTTGTGCTTATTTCATATGAGTTTGTCTACGGTAGATGGATCTATGATTGAGCTAATCTCAGTAGAGTAGGAAGTCCATTGTATCTTTGTTTTTTTTGCAGGACCTATCAGGGAGCTCAAGATCGAAGCTCATCCTAGACTTTGCAGGGACAAACGTCATTAATAAGGTACATATCTTTCTCCTTCTCTTTCATTTATTAGCTTGATTAGATCTAAAAGGAAGTCAGTGTCCATATTAAGCACTTTTTTGTCTTGGCCTTAGGAGTCTAGAGAGCAAGAGGGAATCCACTTGTCCACAGGGGGATTCACCTACAACATAAGTTAGGGAGAAAGGATGAATAGAAATAGTTGAGAGTGTATGAAGATTTTTCCTTATAGTGGAATTTATTGTTTTCCCCTTTTGAAAAGAAAATATGTATATTCATAATTACTTAACTGAACTACAATTGTCTAAATGAACGTTGGTGTGCTAAATCATTGTAATTGAGGGATTTTGCGAACATTTTAATTGGTTTACTATCTTTTATGAAATAAATGGTTTTGTTGATTGGATTGGACGCATACCAGAGTTACTATAGGTGTGATAATTATTGTCATTAGTACATGCGTGAGCCTTGTATATGCTAGCTACACATGCATTTCTTGCAGATGTACACTAGTATGTATAAGTTTTGTTTTTTTTTGCTTACTGATAATGTTGTTTATTTGATGTGGGTGTAGGAACCATGTGTCATTACCCTTGTATTGTAAATTACTCTAACTTCAGGACGAAGTTTCTTGAAGGGTGGATGTATGTAACAACCCTAATTAACTATGTAATTATCGTAAATAATAAATATTATTTTAATTAATTATTAAAATAACTTTATGGAGACTTTATTATAATATTATTAACATCGATAGATGAAGTAATTAATGGGAGGGATAAGGTGGTTGAGGAATTAATGGGGGGGTAAGGCGGTTGGAGAAATAGATTCGAGGGAGGAAGATAAGGGAGAGGGGAGAACATGGGGAGAGGCATCTTCTTTGTTTTTGGGGATATTTTTGTTTATGGGAAGGTAAGAAAATTTGGGGGAGGAAGAAGGAGGAGGGCAGGAAACAACAGTTTTGCTTGAGGACTCTCATAGGGCACAATTGTTGTTAGGAATTTTGGGCTCAGTGGCCAGGAAGCGGTAAGGATTCCTGGAGCTAGGGAGTCGGAGAGGTTGTTCTTAGTTGGCTGGGAAGTTAATACTCAGTTTGGGCAGGTTCAACATCATCAGCTTCAGGTTGAGCATCAGGTTGAGGTAAATACCTTATGCATTTTATTATTGTTGTTATCATTATATTGTTGTTAATTATTATACTATTGTAGTATGTTGTTAGTATGTTGCTAAACTGTCAATTATTATGTTGGAACAATAATTAAAGAAGTAGGTTAGAAATGATTTATGTATTTATATTTATTTTTTGAAGATCGGTATGCATAGGCCTTACATGAATTCTACCTGTAATGTTTTATCAACTTGGTTATAAAAGAAGCTATCAAGACTCATGTGAACATGCATCATCCTACTACCTGGTTGTGGGCATTTCAATTAGTCAGGGAAGTAGAGATCATCCTCTAGGCGCCATCCTTGAAGGCTCTGTTTACCAACCATCCTCGCCCAGGGATACCCCTACTTTGACCCAAACTTTGAAGGTCCAAAAGGTCCCTCCCGTTGAAATGGTGAAACACCGTAATCAAGGCCTTTGCTACTATTATGATGAAAAGTATGCACCAGGGAATAAATGTAGAGAAAAAATGTTCTTCCAGATTGATGCCTTGGCTTCCTCTTCCTATGATGACAACCCATCAAATGAGGTTTCGAACCAAGAGGCGGCTCCTCCAAGTGATCCTGTCGATGATCATGTTTTCACGTCAATGGAATCTGTGGAATCATTCATCTCGCTTCATGGACTCTCAGGTATTTCAGCCCCACAGAAATTGAAGATCAAAGGATACATTAAACATAGGTCGGTTGTGATGTTGATTGATAGTGGTAGCACCCGTAATTTTATTCATCGCGGGCTAGCTGATGAGATCCATTGCTTTGTCCTCCTTGTTTCTAATTTTCAAATCCTCATCGCTAATGGTGGTACTATGAAGTGTGGGAGGTGTTGTGATAATTTCAAACTCCAAATGGGTGATTACCATCCAAAAACCCACATGTTCTTTATTTCCATGGGTGGTTGTGATATTGTATTAGGCATGGAATGGCTTCGCACTCTAGGGATGATCACAATGGATTATCAAGAATTATATATGAGCTTCACCCAAGACACCCACCCCTATACTTTCTGGGGTATTCAAGCATGCTCTCCTTAAATCATCAGTTCTCTCGGGATGGAAAAACTCTTGAATAAATTCCACCATGGTGTGATTGCTCAATTTAATTCCATCCAGGTCACTAAACAGGTATCTTGGGTAGTTCCTCCTAACCTGCAACTCATATTGTAAAAATACCCCAAGATATTTGAGCTTCCTACATCCTTACCTCCCTCCAGGGGTGAGCATGATCATAGCATCCCTCTCCTATCGGGTAGTTAACCCCCCAATGTACATCCCTACTGATACCCATTTTCTCAGAAAAATGAAATAGAAAATATGGTACAGGAGTTACTAGAGGTGGTGGTAATTCTCCCTAGTACTAGCCCATATTCCTCACCAATGGTGATGGTTTTAAAGAAAGAAGGTATTTGGCACATGTGCACTAATTTGTGTGCCTTGAATAAACTAACCATCAAAGATAAATTTCCCATTCCTATCATTGATGATTTGTTGGATGAACTACAAGGTGCCTGTGTATTCACCAAATTATATCTTTGATTCGGTTATCACCAAATCCAGATGACAAACGTTGATATTTCGAAGACTACTTGCCAAAATCATGAGGAACATTATGAATTCTCGGTCATGCCTTTTGGGCATTGCATCTCCATACACCTTCCAAGTCTCATGAATAAACTATCGAAACCTTACCTTCGGAAGTGTGTCTTGGTTTTCCTTGATGACATCTTCATTTATACCCGCACCTGAGATAACCATCTTCTTCATGTGGAAAAATTCCTTCACTTGATGCAAGAAAACCAATTATTTACCTTAAAGCGCCTAAGGGTTTTTCTAGGTCTCACGGGATATTACAGGAAATTTGTCAACCAATATGGAAAAATTGCTAAGCCCTTGACTGACCTCCTTAAGAAGAATGCATTTCATTGGACACTTGTTTTTGAGCACATATTCACATAATTAAAGAGGGCCATGTGCACGACCCCTATCCTAGCAGCTCCTGACTTCAACAAAACCTTTGTGGTGGAATCAGATGCTTCAGGCACGGGTATAGGTGCAATGCTCACCCAAGATGGTCATCCCTTGGAATTTACTAGCCAAGCGTTGAGTGGTCACAACCTGGGATGGTATACATATGAAAAATAAATGATTCCCATTATCCATGCAGTGCACACCTGACGACTATATCTCTTGTGACGTCATTTTCAGATTAAAACAGATCACAATAGCCTAAAATATTTTTTGGAGCAGCGACTATCCTCCCCAGAGAAAAATAAGTGGTTGAAAAAAATGTTTGGTTATGATTATGAAATCATATACAAAAAGGGAAAAGATAACACAGTAGTAGATGCATTGTCAATACAACATGAGGAGGATGGCTCCTCTTTGTGCTATCTTTACTAGTCCTTGATTGGATTGAAGAAGTACACCAAGAGTGGCTAGCACACCAGGCTAGCTCCAAATTAATTCATCGTATTTAGGAGGACCCTAATCCTCCCACTAGATACACTTGGTGGGATAACATTCTCTGATATAAGGATCATCTGGTTCTCTCACCCTCCTCAGCACTCAAGCCCCGACTCTTAAATGAGTTGCACTCCTCATCTATAGCGGGTCATTCAGGCTTCCAAAAGACATATGCCCATGCTTTCCATTCATTCTTTGGGGTAGGCATGAAGAAGGATATACTTAAATTTGTCACAGAATGTGAGGTGTGCCAATGTAATAAAGGTGAAATGGCAAAGTTTCCAGGTGTCCTATATCTATTACCCATTCCATATTCTCTGTGGACCATAATCTCCATGGATTTTATAGTGGGCCTTCCTAAAGTCGAGAGAAAGTCTATCATCATGGTGGTGGTTGATCGCCTCTCCAAGTATGCTCATTTTTGTCCCTTACCTCACCCTTTCACACCGACACTCATAGCACAAGTCTTCCTTGATCATATTTTCAAGATATATGGCATGCCAACCTCTATTGTCTTTGATCGTGACCCAAATTTCACCAACACATTTTTGAAAGAGTTGTTTAAATTGTAGGGCACCCAACTGAACATGACCACATATTATCACCCCCAGTCTGACGACCAAACAGAATTAGTCAACAAATATTTGGAAACCACTTGCATTGTTTTTCTTCAGACAAGCAAAACTAGTGGGTGCAGTGGCTTCCCTTAGCATAATGGTGGTACAATACTTCCTATCATATAGCCACTAAAATGCCCCATATGAAATGGTGTATGGAAAAAGACCATAGACAGTTACTACTTATCTTCCTGGTGCATCCAAGTTTCAATCTATTGATACAATGCTGCAAGGACATACAACCACTCTAGCGGATCTAAAGGATAACCTCCACATGGCCCAAAATCACATGAAGAAACAGGTTGATTAGCATTGTTCAAAAAGGGTTTTTCAGGAAGGTGATCAGGTGTTTCTCGGGCTCCAACCTTACAATCAAACATCTCTCAAATCTCATTTCCATCACAAATTGTCACCTAAGTTTTATGGACCCTACCAGATCATCAAGTGTATTGGTTCTGTGGTTTACAAATTAGCCCTTCCTACTACTTCCAAAATCCATCTAGTATTCCATGTTTCTTGTCTGAAGAAAGTTGTGGGTCAAAATTGCAAATTCCAAACCATACTGTCGGAATTAGATAAAGGTTCCTTATGGCTCCAAACAAAATCAGTCCTTAATAATCATGAATGTCAATTATGTGGATGTGTTATCCAGGAAGTGTTGATCAATTGGAAGGATACAACACCAGATGAGGTGACCTGGGAACCCGCAACCATACTTCACCAGTTTCTGCATGTGAAACCTTGAGGACAAGGTTGGTTTTGAAGGGGGAGGGCATGTTAGGATCCGATCCTAACCCCTTTCCATGGGTCATTAGTTAATACGATATTCTTTCTATTTAATAAAGGCCAACATTAATTAATAAGGCCTAATAAATAAAGAAGAATAAGTCAATGTAAGAAGACCTAATAGAAGCTTCTGCTTCTAGAAAGATCTTCTTATAGAAGTTTCTTTAGAAGGTAGAACTAGTATAAATAAGAGTATGAGGTATTGGATATTTTGTCTTGGAGATTATTGTAATAGAGATTTTTTTTACTGGAGGTTTCCCACTCGAAGTGGAAAGTGAACATTGCTATCATAATAAAGGTTCTCATCCTAGTGGTTATTCTAGTGCTATTTTGGTGTTCTTCTGATATTTTTCTAGATATATCATTATTATTATGTCATTTCTTGTTAGATATTTTATGTTTTGCATAATATATTGTATCAGGAATATTTCATTATGACATCATTATGGCATATTGTTTCAAGAGCGTCCCTATAGACCCCAAGGTAGAGAGAGTGAAAGTGTGATTGCGAAGTGAGATGATGGTTGTCTGGTCTATTTAACCAAAGTTGTCCCTTAAATCTATTGAAGGGTGATGGATGGAGGGTCTTAAAAGTCCCAGCTTATTGTGGATGATTGAATTTCCAAGTAGATCAGTGGCTTGGAAGAACATCCATCAAGGTTTGACATGAGTGCAAGGTTAGCCCTGTTGTGGAGCATGGGAGGCAAGGCCCACAAGATCCTCATAGGCATGGTATGGAAGAAAGGACCCTATAGTGAGTATAAGGAGTCCATGTGGCATTATCCATGAGGAGCCCGTATGGAGTTAATCCCACTATAGAATGACAAGGGTGGTTGATAGTTTGTGTCATCACAAAGTAAGAGGGGTTTGTATCACCTATAGAAGCTAGTTGGTGATAGTGATTAATGTAGTTAGGAAGTGAACTAAAAATTTCCCTAGGAGGTGTAAATACACGTCATAATAAGATGTATTGTATAAAAAGAAACAATCACAAATACAAGATTTAATATTTGTTCAATATTCAATTTCATACGTTGTCGAGAGATACACTATGGATTTCAAGACAAGACATGGTATCGAAGTATAAAATAAAGTGAAAGAACCAATTGTTTTTGCAAAACAACCCTATTTGCAGGGAAAATATCAATAAGCTCAATTGGTTTCTCAATGCTTGATTAGGATTTTAGACAAGGTATCAATTCTCAATTTTTTTGTTACAATGCCTTTGCTTTTCCAAGCTTGCTAATGATTGGGATAGTGTAAATTCTATGTATATTTCATGGTTGGCATGTGGAGGAAGTAGTAGCATTCCCCTTCTATTGTAAACATCCCTTCCTCCTCCAAGCCTTGAATCCTATGCAAAAATTGAAGCGAATGTAGAATAGTATATTTCCTTCAATCCATGGCCATATTTGTGTTAGCCTACTTGGAAACCACTTATGTTATTCACATTGGTTGGGTTGGGAGCCGAATCCAAACAATAAGAAAGGGTTTATCCATCATTCCATATGGCCATTTCCATTTCTATATGAACCTTTTTGGTCAAAAGAATAGATCGATTCAACTAGTAGAATATTTATATGAATTCTTGCCCTTGGTTTTGACAAATACTCTCATTAATCCATCATAAATGTATGGTTAGTTTGTGTAATGTATTTTCACTTGAATGTCATGGGCATCATTAAAAATATGTGAGAATTATTGCCCTTGGTTTTGACAAATACTCTCATTAATCCATCATAAATGTATGGTTATGTTTAGCTACTTTATGCAATGGATTTTCACTTAAATTTCATGGGCATCATTAAAATATGTGATAATTATTGCCCTTGGTTTTGAAAAAAACTCTCATTAATCCATCATAAATGTATGGTTATGTTTTGTATGGTAATGTTTAGTTTCTCATTAATCCATCATAAATGTATGGTTATGTTTTGTATGGAAATGTTTAGTTTGTGTGAGAGTTTTGGCCCTTAGTTTTGAAAGTTAATTTCATCAATCCATTATAATTGTATGGTTAATGTATGTATAAGTATTGTCTATTTTTATGATAGTAGTTTATCATAGAAGAAGTTTCTAACCCCAAATAAAGAGATGTGGTAGTTCTGCAGCATTCACAAAGACGATGATGTGGTAGTTCTGCAGCATTCACAAAGACTATAAAAAAAATCATGTTGTATCCATTTATATGGACTAGTTGCTTATCATAGAAGTTTCATCTTCAAAAAGAGATAGTGGCATTTTTGCATCATTCACAAAGACTATAATAGAATCAGATTGTATTGATTTATATTCAGTAGAAGTGATATTTAGTCAAAGTGATATTTAGTCTCTTAGTGATTGATGATTCTTGACACTCTGGGCATGGTTGTGAGAGTAAGCACAAGAGTGCTATCATTCTATAAATACATGTTTTTTGTTCATTCCTTTTTTTAAGGAAATTGATAAAGCTAATTGATTTTCTTAAATGAGATATGTTTATGCATGATGATTTTCATATTAAAAAGGAAAAACTCTTAAGGAGAATCAAGTAGTAGAGATATTTTTATACATGATGATTTTTGTATGATTTTCGTATTAAAAGGGAAAAATTGTCAAGGGGAATTAAGTATTAGTAAAAATTAAATCACCAATCAAGGATGAAATTGTCTATGAAGTCCAATGAACTTAATTGGAATTAATTTTGAATCTAAACTACAACAAATATCAATAGATATCATCTAGATATCTAATGTGTAACAATGGCACATTTTTAAAATAGCATTGCACTAACTCCAATTTTGATGATTCAATGATGTTACACTGGTCCACCTTTTTTAGGGATCTCTGGGAAATACCAAATGTGATCCGGATTATTTTGAGAATGAAATGAAGGCAGAGATATAACAATGAAAGATACATATATATTGAAATAAACACAAAGATATAGTAATGCACATTTTTTTATTAATGAGATAATGTACAAAAACTGTAAAATTACAGAGTGAATGACTCGCTGGAATGGTGGCAACTTATCTCTGAGAAGAGATGTGATGGCTACGCTCATTCGCTAGAAGATGATGATTATTAAAATGAGGCTCTATAGGTCTTTTTAACATAAATAAAATCCAAAACCCTAACCTGGAAGATGAAACTCCAAAAGGTTTGCGGGCCCCGATGGGGGTAGTTGGTACGTCAACTTCCCATGGGCATAACTTTTGTATACGATCTCAGTTTGGGGCACACGATATCTCGTTTGAAATGTCTATATGAGGAATACACATTTTTTGTCACACTTTGGCTAAAGCCTACAATGTGACTATGGCGGGCCCAAAAAACGTTGTTTATGGCCTTAAAACAACCCCGAAAGTTTAGGACCCAAAAAGCTGTAGAAAAACTACCAAGGTGGAAACCCTTGTTTTGAGCCAGTGGAATAGGTGGGTGGCTATCGATTTTCACTTGGATCAAAATGTGAGGTAAATGCACAAAAAATAACTACCAAACTAAATATATAACAAAACATGTATTGTATATTCAGTAGATAGAAACATTGTAATACCAAGTCACCATCCACATCAAGATAACAAGCATGCTTCATATATTTGTCCTACAAATTGTGATGAAATTGTATTTTTTCTACACATATATGAGTAATATATGAGGAAATCAAAAGCATATTTATGACCTAATCACCAAATTGAACACCTGGACAATAAATCCCAGTTTGATTAGTGTCCATGTCATCATTTTAGCTCTTTTAATATGCTATCCATTTCTACAAAATATTTGAAGTGTAAAGTTCCTTCTCTTACAAAAAACTATTTTTTTAGTACCAAAGTAAACAACACCATGAGGAGGTCAAAGACACATTTTATAATACCATACAACTTTTGCAGCAAGTCTAGCAAATAAATAATTTGTACCATTAAAATGAAACCATAACCACCTTCTAAGGGATTAATATCACTGGCCCATTAACATGAATAACTTATAAAAGGATTTGTGTTCTATTTTATTTACTCGTCATCCTTATTAACATCATTGTTATTATGGCAAAGAGAATTAACCATAGATAAAATATTTTTTCAAAAAAACTTAAATTGATATCACATGTTTCAATCCAATTCTATTCATTGATAGAAATATACCCACTTATCCATTCATCATATCCATGATCTACAAATATCAATATCATGGAAATTAAAAGGAAGACAATAACTTAAACAAAAATAAGCCAAAACTAAGAAGAACATGAATAACACTTTAACAAGAAGTGAACAGATTTAGCATGTGAGTATTTATACAATCACAAAGTCTAAGATCACATATTTATGAGATTCCATCCTTATCCTTGATGAAGTTTCATCCTTATCCTTGATCAAGTTTCATCCTTATTGATGATTTGTCAATGTGAGATAATATCTAGATGTATAGGTTGTTGAATAAGGAGGTCATTAATTTTTTTACTTTAGTATTCAAGATCAAATCATTGTAAAATCACACTTTGGGGTGCATGATCAGTAGTACCCAACACCCTAAAGTTTTTTTGGTAGAAAATAAAAGCAAGCATGACAATTGAAAATCTGAAAAGGATAAAAGAGGAAATAATTTGAAAAATTCCAATCAAGAAAATAAATAATTGTGACTCCTTATATTATTTAAATTATTAAGTTGTGGATCTCCATGACCCCATCACCTATTTATGAGGTGTCATATTTATCCTTGACAAGGTGTCATCCTTATCTATTGATGAGTTATGAAAGTGAGAGTATTTATATATCTATAGGTGGTTACATCCCTGTATTATATATTGATATCACTGAACAAATATATTGTTGAGAATGGATGAAGAAGTTTCTATCAATATTCTTGTGTTGTGTCTCATTGCATAGTTTGACATGGTACCAAATATCCTATTGTTTTAAGGGACCATGTACATCCATGGTAGTGATCCATGGAATTAAGGGCATAAGAGAACCATGGTATATTTTCCATGTGAGGTTTGATCTTTCAACCCATGCTAAGATGATGGTTCTAAATTAAGCATGAAGTAAAAGAATAAGTAGTCCACACATGAATGTGTGAAGGAAGATCTACATTAATTTGAATGCACAATGGGAAATATGAGGTCATTTTTCTTCAATTTCTCATTTATTTAATTTACAATTATCATATTATATATATTGAAGAAGTTTTATTGTATGTATATAGCAAAAGGAAAAGAGAAAAAGGAAAAGGGCTTCACATTTTTGTTTTTAGTCCATGAATTATGGGTTCATTATAGTAATGAACTATGCTTAATAGTGAAATACATGGAAATCAAGCAATTTCTTTAGGAGGATCTAAGGCCAAGTTTTCCAAGGAATGAATTCTAAGTAGATCATGTTCTAGATATGAGTTCCTTATTCTTTAATATCAGAGAAGCATATACATAGCCTTATGGTCAAAGGACCTCACATGCATGTTTGTGAAGAGAGCCTATCCACCCACATCTCACACCACACATATGGAAAGAGATTGCATGTCACACCACACATATGGAAATAGATTGCATGTGAATGGTTGTGAGTTTGAAAATTAGATCCAAAGAGAAAAAAAAAAAGGAGGAAATCATGATCTACAACACAATTGATATTTGTTAGTGGTCAAGTTATTTAGACCTATGATCTCCACTAATATGCCTCCTCTTTTTCAAGCGATATATTTGGCTCAAGCATGTCAATGAAAGCTTGGATCTAAGAATTTTTCAATTCTCCAATTTGTGATTCTCAAAGGCATTGAACCAAATTCAAAGTAGGTAGTGTTGATTCAATCTCTATATTTGTAGGTTTGATCTACTCTCCATGCAATGGATTCATCCTTATTAATTTTGGTTGTATGATATTTCTTTTTTATTAAAATAGATATATTGTGCTTGTATTATGCACGTATATCACCCATAACGCCATCATCTGGATTTTATTAAAAAGGAAGCAAATCAATACTTTCCAAGACTGTTGTAATGATCAAGGATGGCATTGATGAACCCTTGAGAAGAAAATTCAAAATGTCAAGGAAAATATGGCCTCTGTTGTCAATATTGATATGATAAATTAGGGTCAAAAATTTCACATTTGGAGGGTCAAAAAGATACCTTTTAGGTACTTGGATATCAAGCTTGAAAATCCCTTAGTATAAGTCGTCCTTCCAGATCCTTCAATTTGAACTTCGAGGTGAGTGAGGAGATTAATCATTGGAAGACCATGCACACATAAAGTAGTTTGGAGGATCCCTCTATAAAGACGTAACAAGATTTTTTATTTGGCTTGGGAGAAATAAAAAATTGCATAATTGGAAACATAAATTAAATTTCACTACCATCAATGATCAAATCAACACAATTTTCATAGGATACACTCTAATGTCTGAAACCCTAGATTTCTAGGTGTCATTGATTTCTCCATGAACTCAATTTCTAGATGGTGTATCTCCTTCTCCCCTCCTCCCTCACCTCCTACTTCTGAATTCAATCCCTTCCAAGCTCTATTCTCCTCATTGAGAATTTTTTTGAAAATCCCTCCTTCGATATTTGTTAAAAGGATGAATGAGATTCTGGAAGTTCCCTTTATGCCTTCTAATGTCCATAAAATGGCTCTCAAACTATAGGATTGGGTTTTGGTTGGAAAATTCACTAGTGTTTGTTCCTCCCCTCAAGCTATGGAAGTTTGGATTCAAAAGAACTTGGTCAGACTGATAAAGGGTAATCTCGAGTTTTCTAGAGATAAATTGTGTATAAAATATTGAAACGTCCAATGTTTAGAGTGGACACTCCACCCATCTTCAGGGACAAGAAAATATGAAATAATAACAGAAAAGAGTGTTTGGTGGATATTTATAGGATTACAAATTAAGGTTAGCCATTGTGGAGAAAAGAGTTTCAATAGTTGTGAAAAATGATTAAAATGGTAAAGGAGTCATTGGGCATAAAAGTTATTGAATGTTAACGTTAAGATTTAAATTAAAATAAAAGGTTGAAAATAAAGTTTAAGAAATATAATTTGTTAAGTTTGTATATCCACGGAACTAAAAAGATGGCTAAAACTGAGGAAAGGGGTAAAAAGTTAAAAAGGGGGGAAATGGATGAATATAATCAGAGTGCGGATAAAAGATACAATTAAACCAAGAAATGAAAATAAAGTGGAAATTAAATAATAATGATGATAATGATGATGTCCTTGAGGTGTAGGATAGTTGGTGACAGAGTGTGTTGTTAAGTCACTCTATGATGTTAAGTCACTGGTTCGGAACCTGTGGGGACAAAAAATCTAGCCATGTTAAGGGTTGGTGCGGCTCAGGCTAGGTGCAATCCTCGGGTGATTTTGACAGCTTAGATGCCCTTGAATCACGATTTCTCAAGCCACGTGATAGTCTCGCAGGTCACGAACAAACTAGCAAACAAAAAAAACATAATGATAATGATGATGATGATAATAATAAATAAATAAAATAAAATAAAATATTTAAAAATAAGAAGGGATAATGATCAATATGATGAATAGTGGGTTTCCAAGATTGGATAAGTTTGTATCCATATTCCCGATTAAATTTATTAGGATGTTTTTTTATTTCCAAGGTTTCTCGAATGACATGAGAGGGATAATAGGATATTGAAGCTAAAATTTTAGTTTGGTCAAAGTGAATGAGATGATTAGATTTGTGGGATTGTTTGATGATAGATGACTTAGAGATACGATTATGGAAGGTATCAATTATATGTTAATTGAGATGGGATTTAAATGATCTACCAGTTTGTTCTATGTCTCATCAATTTGTTGGATTCCATGTCGTTCTTGTAAAGTCCCATAAATACCATATTTGTGAAGACTCGATAATTGTATGCAATGTGAAAGGGGTTTTAGCAAGCCTCCTTAGCCACTCAATGATTGATATCTGGATGCAGTATCCTATGTTTATAGAAAACAAGGACGGATTCAAACATGTTGGAGAGTGGTTGAGTCTGAATACTAAGTCTCTCTCCTTATCTATTATAATACTTGAAAATATATTTTCAGGAATCCTCGGTCATTATGTTGATGAAGAAGAATATAAGGTTGACAAGGAAGAATAATGCTAGAAAGAAGATTACAAAAGAGCCCATGATAAGCAGTGTGATCTCACCACTCGTGGTGGTAAAGGTGGCACCCATTTAACTCTTTTATTCACTTCTTCAAGAACCAATGTGTTCAAGATATATTGCTTACCATCTAAGTCATATCATTGTTATTTCTAATCATGGGTATTTTTATATGTCTATTTGAAGGCTTCATATACCACATTTTGTAATAAGAGAAAAAAAATTGGTAGATGTACCATAGACCTATTTTGAAATTTTAATAAGAAGGATAATTTTCACATGTGCAATGGTGGATGGATTTTTTTGCTTGATGATGTTTATGTTTAATATTTGACATTAATACTTAATTTGGAAAACAAACCAAGCACACAAATGTGATGAGCATGTGATGATGACAGTTTATGAGGTCCTTCGAATCGATTTCTCTTTGAATTCGATCCTCAGACCTGTGGGTTCTTTGGCCCACAAAATGGACTGAAACGCATCCATGGAAGAAATAAAACTCAATTGATCTCCTCCTCGTATCTATGCTCTATTTTATAATGATGTTATAATTTAGATCTCATCATAGGATCGTTAATATATCTTATAAATAGATTCCTAGATCTCACAAAATACTTGAAGTCGTTTTCACAATGGATCATCGATCACCATGATATCCTCCAGACCTTGGATCACCATTTATCCATTCTATGACCAATGGTGAATCTTTTCCTTTGTTGGAATATGATTTTTCCTCGTGAGTTCAGACCTTTTCCCCTTTCAGCACCTAGTTATAGGTTCATCATACCAAACTTATGAACACTCTATAGCGTTCACTTGCTACCAATCAATCTGGACCTGCAACTTTCTACACTTAGATTAGAAATTTACATGAGTCAATATAACCATTTTTCATACATGAAGTTAACCATTGGAAGAAATTAGATCTCGACCCAACGTAAATGCATACAACTATACCCAGAAATTTTATCCATGGGAACAATGTAAATAATACTCAAATTTTGAACAAAACTATTAATAATAACCTCACTGAGGGAAAGAGGAGATCCACCTTTTACATCTTCAGAATGCATTTTTATACAAATAAAGGTTGATCTATAGATCCTCCAAGGATGGATCGAATCAACTATTCTTATCTATTTATCAAATCGAATTTACTAACACATAATCACCATTGAACTAGTAGTTCACATTGATTTCATCTCAGTTGACTCTATCAACTATCTATGGACCGAATCAGATCTTCTTAGATTTCATTTTACATTAAACACACGAGGAAGCATGTCTTCGGGCAATGGTTTCTCTTTCGAGAGGATGAAATTTCAAGTTTGACCAAGGTGGGGTCTATGCGCCTGCATCAGGTTCCTAGAATATAAAATATTCATGATCTCCTAATCATGTGTCTTCATTGTTGCACCATATTCAACATCTAGTATTCATTTTCCCTCATGCATCGCTTCATCATAACATTGAGCTTCTCCTCATGCTCAATAGTGAGTTGCAACCAAGACTTCCCTCTATAGAAAGACTCTGCACCTGCTACCCAATACCTCATCAAGATTTCTCATGAGCTTGACCTTTTGGTATCATAAGTTACCTCCTCTTGAACCATATGAGCACCCCTTGATCTTCTTTGACTTTTTCATCTTCCCACTCTTCATGAAAATAAATATTTCCTCACTCTGATGCCACTTAATGATGACCACTTATGAGGTCCTTCGAATCAACTTTTCTTTGAATTCGTTCCTCAGACCTGTTGGTTCTTTGGCCCACAAAATAGAATGAAACACATCCATGGTAGCAATAAAACATAATCGATCTGCTTGTATCTACACCCTAGTTTATAATGGCATTTTCCCCTAGATCTCGTCATAGGACCGTTAATCTATCTTATGAATAGATTCCTAGATCTCTTGGAACACTTGAATTCATTTTCACAATGGATCATCGATCACCACGATATCCTCCAGACCTTGGATCACCATTGATCCATTATGTGATCAATGGTGAATCTTTTCCTTTGTTGGAATACAATTTTTCCTTGAGAGTTCAGACCTTTTCCCCTTGCAGCACCAAGCTCCATGTTCATCGTACCAAACTTCTGAACACTCTATAGCATTCATGTGCTACCAATCGATCCAGACTTGCAAATTTCTACACTCAGATAAGAAATTTGTACGATTCAATCCAACCATTTCTCATACAGGAAATTAACCAGAGAAAGGAATTAGAGCTTGACTCAACATAAATCCATAACTATACCTAGAAATTTTATCCACTGGAACAATGTAAATAATACTCAAAATTTGAACAAAACCATTGATAATAACCTCACTGAGGGAAAGAGGAGACTCCCCTTTTACATTTTCAGAATGCATTTTTATACACATAAAGGTTATGTTGGGTTATTGATTTGTCACAATTGTATCATCATTAATAGTCATACATTTATCCATTTGTGTCATTCCTTCACCCATTGATCACCCCATTTACTACAATTTCCTGTAAAAATGTCATTTTACATGTCCTTATGTTTTGGTGGTTAGTTATCATGTATTTCCTTTATTTTTGATGAATTAATTAGGATTATAGGTTGGTTTTACTAATGACGGTTTGTAAGTTCAATTTTTGTAGCTAGAAATTGGTTTCAGTAGCCACCTCCATGATTGTGATATCAAAGAAGCTCCATAGGAAAACATATCTCATAGGTTTTGTCACTAGGACCTCCAATATTGATGCATGTTGCTCAGAACTCACCCAAGTCACATGTGTAATCCTCCAGCACTTGATTAAGCTCTTGGTCAAAGATTTATGTCAATTTTTAGGCTATGGTTTTGCGACGCTATTTCTGAGAAAACGAATGCATATCTTGGAAATCCGAGAAATGAGTTTTTTCCAGAACATGCCCATTTAGGTTCCTAGTGGATGGTTTCCTCAAAATGTGAAGGATTTGAGATATTTTCTCAATTTTTCAAATCTGATTTTCACATAATTATAGTTGTGGCCGGGTTTTGAGATCCGTGAGAAATGGATCTCTGTGATATATTTTTCATTGTATAAATAAGTGTAGTCAGAACCTTCAATCGGGGGATCTAAGTCTTGTTACTAGAATATTCTGATATTTTTAATAAGCTCTTATTGTTGGCTTCATATTCTCTGGTGAGAGCATTTTGTTGGTTCTTGGATGATTGAATAGTATAGTTATGTAGAAATTCTTGATACATCTTCTTTAGCAACGCAACTAAGCTAGGAAGGGCCCCTTGTGTGAGGTAGTGTTGCTCTGTTTTTTTCAATGTTACTTAGTTATAGATAGATTTTATGTTTTGTTAATGGTCTTAGTTCTTGTTAGTTGTTGTTGATTTGAGTGTGTTTTAATTTGCATTGCTTACTGTTTGGTGTGTTTACTTTCTTGTAGTTTGATTTCAATTCTCAGTTTGATGTAATGTATCGATACAGTATTGGTCATATGAATCTTCCAATTGAATAAAGTGATCGTTTTCAAGTGTATAAGTCAATAGCTAAACTATAAATATATGATTAGTTGATTTCATGATTGCCTTGTAGCAACTCTTTACATTGCAAGAGGATTTTAAAATGTCCAGAACCACGACTATATTGAATTAATTTATATAGTAATTCCTTTTCATAGATTAAATTGTGTTTTCATTTCAATAAACAAAGTTAGAAACGAATGCCTAGAATATATTGTGCATTCCACTTCACAATCTTACCAACCTAGATTAATGATTTAATTGTAATAGAATTCTCAAACGATAGAATTTACCGACATTTTTGGCTTCGTTGTCGGTGAAGTGTACAAAGGGAATTAATTTCTCATTTTTAGATGCATATAAAAGTGGATGCACGGTGAAAATATATGGTAAGACGCAAAGGAAACCTTACTATAAACAAATTTATGGTATAATATTGAGGTGCATTCACTATAAGTAGACTTGTAGTGATTCCCTTTTCACCAAATCATGATAAGTAGGATTCATGAGTAGATTAACTCATGAAAATACTACCTCATGTCAAATGATAATCTGGTGACAGTAGGGTCTTAGTAGCATGAGGTATTCAAGACATAGTGTGTTTCATTTTTGTATATTTTATTCAAAAAGTAGTGTGCTTTCATTTTAGTTGATTTTAATTATTTTTGGGTGTTGTAAGAACCCCCATACACTAATCCATTTGTGAGTAGAAGATATAGACCAGTTGGGTGAACTTAAGGAATGTTCAAGAACCTGTTGAGTAAAGGAGAATGTTACTCCAAGAACTTTCTCAAATCCTAACAGCCGTAGGAAACATATCTACATCTCAAGAGGAGCAAATCCTGATAGCATTCATGAACATACCTGCACTCCGAGAAGTAATAGAAGATCAAAGATTCCATGAGCCACATCAAGAAGAAGACCTAGAAGATATCAAACAACCATGGAAAATATTTGATGGAGAGAAGATATTAGAACCTGAGTTTGAGGGCTCTCTAGCATGTTCATCCTTATATCCTTTATGCATTCAAGAGACCAATCAACAAATATTAGAAGATATTCAAGATGTGACAAAGGAGGACATGTAGAACCAAGAGAAAAATGACTACATTGAAGAATGGTTTCAGAAAATCATCAAGCCAAAGAACTACTTCACTCTTCAACATTTCTTAGCAACAAATCAAATAGATCAGTTGGTTTCTCATATCATGGAATCTATAAAGGTACATTTTTTTAAATCAGATATGAGTCTACTTGAGATATTGTTACGCAAATGGCTTCAATGAAAGTATTTATATACTTGAAAGAGATTTTATTTTTTAAGCAAATTAGGATAGGAAATAAATAAAATAGTGAAGATAAAAATAATTCCAATTGTGAAAACCAGTTTACTGGTCCAACTAGACATGAATTTTGCTTGAAAACGAGGCAACTTGTAGGAAAAATTCCCATTAATTTCTACATGTTGGTTCAATCTATTTATTGTTTTTCAAATTATGGTATAATAAGTGTCATCAACATAGCAGATTTTCAAATTCAAAATAAACTCCAAACCTTTGAGCATTAGCAACAACATTAGTATTTGCATTGATCTCTCCAGGCACGTAGTATCCCTACAAATGATCATTAAAATCTAAGGAGCATTTTGATGGTTAGATAAGAATGAAAAGGATGAATATTTAGTGATCTACCTCAGAAACATGATATATCCATTAGATCAAACCTATCTCTTCAGTCAACAAGCCAAAAATGTACAACCATTTGTGTCAAAGACAAAAAAAAATCCAAGGTGTGTTGGTTGGAACAATTTATCTATTTGAAGAATTGGTTTCTTTGATGTAAATTTTGTGAGATCGCTACAAATATCAAACTATAGATAGATTTCCCTTACTCTAAATCTAGATATATTTCCCTTATTCTAAATCTATTTCATTGAATATTTATTTGGGCATTCAATGCTTGTATGAAATAGAAATGTGTAGATCAAGGTTGAAATTGATACAATAGGTTGTAAATATCAAATGGCATTTGAAGTAATAATTTTTCAGCTCCATATTTTAGATTGCCACATTCATCAATAAAGCTTCACTATGATCTAAACCTCACAGTGACTTCGATCTGTTGATTTGACATAGAAAGTTCCATGTAGAACAGAATTTCAATCTACTTCCTCGCGCAATTGTTGTAACTATTTTTATGCTTTCTAACCTGCAAATACAATAATCATATGACATGAATGTTGGCATGGATAAGCATGGTTCTACATATGGAGGAAGTACAAAAATTAAAAATTCACAGTTGCAATGAATTTCTTTTTATTATATCCTTCTTCATCGCATTTTGTCTTGGTTTATGGGGAGAATATTTGTGTCATGCTTACTAGAAAAAATAGTTTTCCGTGTGTTGACTTTTCTTTGTTTGACATTCTTCTCTTACTCAAGCATGATTAGATGCAACATTCAGAGTTTGTAGTAGCAGCATATAATCAAACATCAGATCTCAAAAGGATGCATGAGGGCACGCATCATCCTTAGTGTGGGGGAGAGAGAGCATTGAGGTATCAATGTCCTTCTATGGTTCTAGATGCAGGTGGATTTCATTCTATTCAGATCTCCTTCAGACATTCTTTAGCATATTTTTTTTGGCCCTAGCATCCAAGCATCCAATACTCATCTTCTTCTTATCATTTTCAAAACATTATGACAAACAGAGAGTTTTTATAGAAACTATCGAAAGTTAGACTTTATGTAGCTACAAAAAGGCTATTATAGCCAGCAAACTATTTCTAGAGGTAGTTTTGCCACCTTATTTCCAAGCAAATAAAGATGAATTAGGAAAATCCAAAATATGGGTTTTTTGCATAATATAATAATTTGTGTAATAGGTGTGTTTTTTTTCAAAAAAAATGCACGATAAAGGATGCACGAATATGTTTTAAAACTGATTTAATAAAAATTACCATAATTGTTTTTAATAGTTATAGCCATCTTTATGTAGATAATTTGTAGTTTTGTATGGTTGCACGCATCTCAAGACAAGATCGTGGCTTGGAGATGCTTCCAAATCAACACAAAAATCTCATCCACCTATCAACCCAAGTTGAGATTCCTCCAAGCCAACATAGGAGCAAGGTCCAAGTGTTGGTCAACACATAATGCAGTGGTAGAGTACCCAAGCTAAATCAACGCCAAAAGATAATGTTCTCTTCTCCATTATTCTTATTTCAGTATCAATTCCAAAGCTTCATACAAAGTTAAACTTGAGGTAAAATCAGTATAAAACTTTTTAGTTGTTGAAAAATTAGGAAGATGTGATGAATAACCACCTTTTTCAACTTTATAAACCACCTTCTTCTTATATGGTTATCAACCCACATATTATAACTATTTTTATTCCTCATACCTTACCCATTATCAGATTGCCTTTGTTTTGGTTGAGCCAAGCTATGATTCATTTGTAGAATCCCCCCATTCCATAAGATATTTTTATTGTTTGTCTTGGTCATAATGACATGCAAAATAGAAGGTTGTTTTTCTAAACTCTCACCACATCCTTTTTCAAAATTTGTCTCCTTGTTGCTAGGTTATTTCATGAGTACATATTTGTTTTGCTTAGAAAACTCATTGATGATATTATGTTGAATGGTTTTATAGGGCTGGAAAACACATTGAAATTTTCAAATTTTGTCACTTAGATTGTAACAGCCACATAGTTGTTGAGTTTGGTTGTTGATTAGTTGTTTTCAAGTTATTGGAAAAGCCAAATTTTAAGGTAGTTTGAATTGAAGTAGGAGAAGTATTCAACGGTGGTAAAAACGATACTCTCTAAGGAACCATGGGAAATAATTCATTTTCAAAGAGAAGTGATCATTTTGGAGATGACAAAACATAGAGTCAATGAGCTATAAAAAGTCATCAGTTTTAAAAGAAGTAACACTCTATTTTCAAAGAAGTGAAGTCTTGTTTTCAAGAAAACAAATTCTTTGCTACTCTGTTTGTCAAATAAAATTATGTTGGGATTTTAAAGTGAAAATTGTGAGAAGAAAGTATTTTGTTTCAAAAGGAAAAAATTCTTGATTATATGCATTGTGAGAAAAATGCCCCGTTTTCAAAAAAAACAAATATGATGCTTGTGTATTCAAGTGAATTAGTACCTTGTTTTTGAGAAGAGAAAAACTCTTGTTTTCAAGAAGGTTGAATGCTCTTATTTCAAGGAGATATATGTTTTATTTTCAAAGAGATGATAGTGTACATAACTACTATGTTGTAACATCCACTAGACTACTGTGTTGCAATGAAATTTACTAGCTACAGGACTGGCTTATGTTCACTTGTGTTCTCAAAAGGGTTTAATGGAGTGGAACCTACAGGGAAAAATCAAGTACACTTAAAACCAATACAAGAATGAGTGTTACAATGGTCACCTACAGCAAGATGAATGGCCACCTTTAAAAAAAAATATGATGAAATCAAGGTTGAAATCTTGTCTTTTCCAAGCTAGAATTCAAAGTAAAATATGAGTCGATAGGGATATCAATAATAAAGTTGGATCAAGTTGAGCATGTTAACATTAATACAAGTTGAGCATTGTCATTATTGATATAAGTTTCAAGAACAACAATCATCCATTTTTTTATATATGAACCTTATGTCCCTTTCATATGAAATTGATTTACTCGCTAAGAAAAAGAGAGCAAAGGTGGATACCAGGACCGAGTTTGGTGAGATAAGGTAAGTGGTTTCAACTCCAAATAATTGTTCAACAAAGTTTAAGATTGAAGGTAGATGCATAAAAATTCCAAAGATCATGTTTTATTTCTCTTTGCACCCAAAACCCATATTATAACTTTAGCATGTGTTCAGAAGTTGTGCATGCATCAAAACTATGGAATGTGTATCCTATCAAAGTTTAAATCCTCTCAATAGAACTCAAACAATGAGTGATCCATAGATTTATCCACCAAATCTTGAATTGAGAAAAGTATCAGAGGTTGAAATCAAGATTAACACAGAAAGAAAGTTAGAGTTAAAATATGCGGTATCAAAAGGGAAAATGGTTTTGAGTTACAATAGACCTTTAAATTGGAAAAAGAATATCAAGTAAAGAAAGTCACAGAATATAGAGTTTGAGTCAAGAAAGTAATCTCTTTGGGTCATTTGTCAAGTTTTTAAGAGAATTATAGAGAAAAGAAAGGGCAGTCATAGGATATTAACTGAGGGTTTAAAGTAAATTTTTTGAAGCAAGGTTCTCAGGTATACTCTAAAATTCCACTTTTAGGGATGTTAACGAAACAGAGAAAACATATCTAGTATTTTCTACTTTGTTTGCATGAGTACATGCAAAATATCAAGTGTGGGGGAGATGTTGGGTTGTTGATTTGTCACAATTTTACCATCATTTACAGTCCCCATTTATCCATTTGTGTCATTCCTTCACCCATTGATCACCCCATTTACATAATTTCCTGTAAAAACACCATTTTACATCTCCTTATGCTTTTGTGGTTAATTATCATGTATTTACTTTATTTTTGATGAATTAATTAGGATTATACATTGGTTTTACTAATGATGGTTTGTAAGTTCAATTTCTATAGACGAAAATCAGTTTCAGTAGTCACCTCCATGATCGGGATATCAACGCAGCTCCATAGAAACATCTATTACATGGGTTTTGTCACTAGGACCTCCAATATGGAAGTATGTTTCTCAGAACTCACTCAGGTCACACGCACAAGCTTCCAGCACCTGATTAAGCTCTTGATCAAAGATTTTTGTCAGTTTCTAGGTAGTGGTTTTGCGGTGTTATTTATAAGCAAACTAAGGCATATATTGAAAATTTGGGACATGGGTTTTTTCCAGAACATTCCCATTTGGGTTAAACGGAGGATGGTTTCCCCAAAATGTGAAGTATATAAGAGATTTTCTTGATTTTTCAAATCCTATTTTCACAGAATTATAGTTGCAACCATTTTTTGAGATCCTTGATAAATGGATCTATGTGATCTATTTTGCATTGTATAAATAAGTGTTATCAGAACCTTCAAGGGGGGGAGGGGTGTTAGGACCATATATTGTACCCTTTTTGCCCATATTTTTTGCTATGGTTATACCCTCCATCACCTATATTTAGACTTATATTATCATTCCACTTGATCATTCCAAGGTACATAAAGTCCTTTCTCATTACTACACGTTTAATTTGTTTTGCATGATATTTTACATCACTTTTGGTCTTAACCATTGATTAGAAGTGCATAAGTGTCTATATCTGCAGAATAGTATTCAAGACCGATGCTGAAACACAGAACTGTCCAAGTTGATGCTGAAACACGGAAGCTGCTACACAGTCCGAGGATGCACATGC